>MU266407.1:0-111556 GCA_021014945.1 Leucogyrophana mollusca | reverse complement strand
TGGCTTGCGTCTGCAAAATCACCCTCGCCCGCTGGGGTGCGCGCCAGATCGAACCCAGGAGTAGCCGTCGTACTCCATCTTCCGGGACTTACACCGTCATCTTCCCCAGCACCGGGGTGTAAATGAGGCGGCGTGTGCAAAAGGTTGGCTCGAGCGATATCTTCGGCGTTCATATGGGGCGGTGGTGTCGTGCGTTTGGGAGAAGTACGGGGTGATATGGTTGGGGGTGATGGCGTCGATATTGAGACGTTTAGGTTGGGTTCGCTTGAAGGGGATGATCCGGTGGGTACTGGAGGAGAAAGAAGGTCAGGATCGATCTGCGATCCTGCAGGGCCCGGGGTGGGCCTTCTGCCTTCTCGATATGCCTTTGCAATATCTGCTGCCTTCCATTTCGCGTACTTTATCTTGCCTTCGGTCTATGGTGCAAATCAGATTTTCCAGTCCCGTGAACTATATGGATGCCACTCACGGACTCTGATTGCTCGGACTTTGGAAAGACCTTGAGCACTTCGAAGAAGTTCGCGGCAGCAAGGAATTTCTTCGCAGTTGACCTTCAATATTACCATTGAGTCAGCTATTACCCAGTGTGAATCGATTACCAACCAACCTTGTAGCTTGCCCTTCGCGGTCTTCATCATCCGCCATTCGAAAGACCTTGAGAGCAAAGTTCTCGACATAGGCTGCGCTCGCAGCCTCTGAATCGACAGCATCATTTGGGCCGATGTCCGTTTTCAGACGTTCTAGTGCCCCGAGCAGTTCGAGAAGGAGGTTCCGAGAGGCATTATCTTTCGCCTTGAGAGATATGCCGACCTGTGCTGCGTAGTACGCGCCTAATAACAAGGTCAATCACCAAAGGTTGGAACATCGGTACGCGTAAAAGGACGCACACCAGTATGCGATGACTGGTTCTTTTTTGACCAGCTCATCCGCACGCTGTAGGAAGGGAGATATTGACTTGAGTTCTGGAGTGACTTGGGGTAATCCAAGGAGAGACATGGTGGTTTACTTCTGGGTGAAGTTGTGCTGCGCCGCTGTTCGCCCAGTGAGACGACCTTTATATGTGAATAGTTGCGGAGTGAAGCCTCGCGAGAGCAACGAGGACTTGAAGTTCAAGGTTAACCCGTTTACAACAAAGTTGACTTCTGTCAATCTGAGCGAGATATCCAAGATCTTCTGCAAGATGAATTCATCTAATAGTAACAGGAAGAAGGTTGCCGAACTCTTCTGTGGGACTGACGTCAGTCAGGGTTTGTTGACAAGGGGTTATGGGCGTCTAATGCGCTTGCCACTTGTGCGCTTATCGAGGAGTCGCTAACACGTTTCATGGTGCCACCCCACAACCCCCCATAATGTAGCTTGCGGCAATGCTTAACGTACATTCCTCGTGCAAGGCAGCGCAGAGGAGCATCAGAGATTCCAACGCTTCCACAAATCATATGACCCCATCTTCCCCCGTCTCTCCACTGGAGTAACCTCGAGACGCGCATATCTAGCCTCAGCAAGAAGTACACGAGGCAGGGAGCGTCGCTATCATTCCGTTAAGGCGGACAAGATAACGCAGTGGAGCTTACCCTTGACGAGAGGCGCTCCAATTTGCGCCCGCAAAATTTGGTCGGGAGCGAGCCAGAAATTTAAAAGTTCAATTGAAAAACCCCGTGTTTCGCGGATAACTGACCATAAAGAGCGCTCGATCATAATTTGACTGCTATCCGTGAAGGCTCCAATCCACAGAGCTATGGGGGCAGTAATAATCGCCTTTCTCATGCAATCGTGCACGAGGCTTGGTACAGGAGAAGGGCATCCGCGGATGCCAAGTTGAGGCGACTTCCCCCCCTTCAGTCACTGGCTCAGCCATCACCCGTCCACATTGCAATCCCACAAGCTTAATCGGGGGCCGTTAGTCCAAATGGAAATGGACCCACACCTACGTCGCTTGTGGGCTGATTTTGGCGCATCCTCACCAACTCCTGCATTATCAGTGAAATGGTACCCGCAGGCAAGCAGAGCAACGAACTGCCAAAGGACAACGAACCTACGGGTTTAGGCATATCTCATTCTCAGCCTTCATCCGTCCGTACAAATCATTCCCAGTATCGGCCACCTTCCATGAATGATACACGGGGGGCTGGCAGAACCCCTCCGCTGCCTTCCGCTCCCATGCCTACGGACGGAAGTCGGATGACGGTTCCAACCCTCCACTCCCTGACGTCGATGAACGGCCTCCTGCTCGCGGAACTTGGGGACTCCATGGTGGAGTTCGACATCTACGGAAAGCCAGGAGGCTCGGGATTCCGCGTCGGGCAGCGGATAGCACCGGGGAGCCTCACACCTGGCGGCGGCTCCATGCGTCGTCCACCTGCACGGTCGGCATTTTCAGAAGGAGAGGCCGACCAGTCAGGCTTGACATCCAGCGACACGTTCTTCGACATTGGCGCAGCACCAGCAAGAAGTGCAGCTGAACTCAGAGTCGCGCTTGGGAACTCAAACTCGAGGTTGAAACCTCGTGCATCTATTTTACCGCCCCAATCCTTGCGTAAGACAGCAAGCACGGGAGATTTGGGCACGGTGTTCCCTTCCGTCGCCCTGGAAAAGGCCAAATCACGGGCGCGCATAGAGGTCGACATCGTCCTCGAGAGCGATACTTGCGTCCAAGGGAGCTATCTCAAGGGTCTCGTGAAGATCCATGTGCGCAAGTGTTTAAAGAAGGACTCGCCGCTGTTGCTTGCCCGAGGAAAAATTCGAGTGGTCGGGTTCGAATGCATCCCGCTTGAGGACAACAGGTGTACATTTTACCAGCGGTCTGCCCTGCTCTCGGAAGTCACTACATGCTCGCAGGACCTTTACAAGGGGGCGCCGGATCAGGATGGGTGGGCAGAGGCGAAAGAAGGCATCCACGTCATGCCCTTCGCAATGCTTCTCCCTGTCGACGGCAGTTGTGGGACGCCGAAAGGAATCCTGAACATTCATTCCGGCGTATCTGTGCGATACGTTGCAATGGCGTGCGTAGTCCTAAATTATGGTTCCGTTCACTGGCACCAGAACTCAGCTCTGGTGAAACAGATCGATCAAAGTGAGAGACCCGAAGACCTCCAAAGAATCTGTAGCCCACTTCTATCGCGATTGTGAAATATGGCCACGACTCGAGGTCGCCCTCAGCCTTGCGCCAGCCCCACGCCCACTCAGCGGAGAGGTGTGCAAAGGTGTCTTCATGGGTGGGTCTGGGAAGGTGAAGTTCACGGCTCGTCTCCATCGGCTTCACTGGGTTGCAGGACAGCGCTGCACAGTCCAGTTACGTGTCGTAAACGAGACAAAGAAGACAATTAAAGGTGCTACGATCGCACTGATAAGGACGACCACTGTTTTCAGGCCGCATCCACACCTGGCTGCTGGGAATGGCTCGCGTATCGCAGACCCAGACGCATGTCAAACGTCCACGATGAGAAAACAGGTGTCTGAGGCTACTCTGGAGATGGGACAACGGTGCGCCAAAGGTCACGCGAGTGCGAAAGGCTGGTGGACAGGCGTAGCTCCAGGCCAGACGTCAGAATTTTCACATCACATACTTCTCCCAGTGAGTGTTTCGCGAAGTTTTGAGACGACGATGTCCTAAATAGCGCTGAGGATAGGCCGATGCGTTGTCTGTGGCCCGCGTTCGCCTACTCGAAGTGGAGTACACTCTACGCGTGAGTGTTACCGCAGGATCGATGGGCTCAGACGTGCATGTTATACTTCCCATCCGTATCGTCAACTTCGTCTCGCTTGATCCACCTCATAGCTCACCGCTGGCACTCCCGGAAGACCGGGCTGCCTCGAGACCGCCGCTGGCGACTAGGGAAACATGGTATCAGAAATCACGTTCCACAATCTGCGAAGGGTCCTCCGTGAACGAAACGATACCAGGCATGAAGTACTCCAGCGCGGACACCTCCGTGGTCGCGCAATCGGCGGACTCGGGGGCTCACTGTGCGCCTGACGTAGATGTCAGCACCGACTCGGTGTCCATTTACCCTCCTTCCGACTCCGGCACGATTACACATCGAGACTTTCCGCGGTCCAGCGCTTCCGATGACGAGATCAACCAGGTCTTGGGGTCTGAGTCTCGTCTTCTGAGGTTCGTGAGAGGTGGGCTACCCATTTCAGCATCGGTCCAATCGACGGGGTCCAGTATTGCTTCCCATCCGCGAGGACCACGATCCGATACGTCAACCCGGCCATCTGACAGGTTTGCCCCTTCACAAGTGCCGGCTCGATTTCAAGAGGCATCCACAACGCGTCCAGGAGCTCCCATGACGTCGTTTGCCCAACGGGTACGCGACAAATTGCAAGTCTCCCAGTCCGCGGATAGCCAATCGCCGTCTAGGGATAATGGTACGAAAGCACTTGCTATCCCTTGGACGCAGCGAAAGCCAGGTTCAGTGTCGTCAAGCGGTTCGTCTCGTCTTCTGCCGAAGCCTCCGCCAAATGTCGAGTCTAAAGAAAAGATGGCGACCTCGGTTTCTGCGTTGTTCGTCACATCGTCTACCCTCGTCCCTGGCCCGCAACCGTGCGAACGGGCGACAGTTCCAAATGGTAAGGATGGACAGGGAAGGCCACCACTGCCATCAGCACAGAAGTCGACTAGTTCTGTGAGCGCGAGGATTCGAGAGTTTGAGGGAAAGATGAGCGATTGACTCTCAGCAAATATACTATGTGTACCTTCTGTGCTTCAGGAATTCCTCCTCGAAGGAGCAGAGAAACAGGTTTCAATAAGAGGCGGAGGAGAATCATCGAATATAGCTCTGGCAACAATTCTCAAGCTGGCATGCTGTGAGCTCATCAATCTGATGCGCAGAGGGTGTATCTTGCAAAAACCTAGAGCGAATCGGTGGGGTCAGTCTGGTTTTTGAAACTATGAGGAATTGGGTCTTCCCCGGAGCATTTTCTGGAATTGAAGCTCACCTGGAAAATTCTGTGGCAAGGTTAAGCTCACCAAACTCAAAGTCGCCAGCCTGGTGGCTGTTCGCTCACTGGTGAAATCGTTGACGCAAAATTGTCACACTACTTGTTCGCGCGTGACGTGTCGCGTGACCGACGCGTTTGTGACATATTTGCCGCTCCCCTTCGAATTGAACTGTCATGCACCAGCGGTTGGTGTGTGGTGTGATGGATCCACAACTCACTAGGGATACGGACGCACATGACAAGGTGATTTCTGAACCGAAAAGGTCGTTCCGTGGTATGCAAAATGTTCGCCTCCTTGCTCCTGCGCGACCGCAGTTCAATGGTGAACCGGTGATGGCGGGTCAGTGATCTCACTGGTATCGCCAGCCCGGGTGGGTGTCCTTCGAGACCTATTTTAGAAGCCAGTCGCGACCAGGGCGCCAAGCGGCCAGCTATACTAGGCACTACTTCATGCGCAGTCTATCCGTAGCTGCGGTGCATCGCTAACTGTCGCACGCACTGGACACGCCGAGATAAAATGTGCAGTTGACAGCGGTTCGTTAAACTAACTCCTCCGTCACAAATACCGTCGATCAAATGCCGCTGGGGAAGCAGAAAGATAAACTTCTTGCCGCTCATGCCTCACCGGACCCGGTCAGCCCTAGCACCTCTCGTAACCCTGCGGATGTTGCCAACTATTCGAGCCGTTCCAACGGCGGAGCGTAGGCCCCAATACACTCTCATAATTCTTCTGAGACTGATTACATGTATTCTTCAAGCAACGTCCACATGGACAGGAACCGTTCCGAGCTTTTCGCGGGATACAATCCCGAGAGGGCAGAGCCAGGCCGATTCTTCGACGGTCCCACAATAGAAGCGGATGACGATGACGTCGAGGGTATCAAACGACAAACGAGGTATATGAAGCAGGAGAGTCTCGATTCTACTAGGAATGCGCTTCGGCTTGCCCGGGAGGCTGAGGAGACCGCACGCAACACACTTATGAAACTTGGAGACCAATCGGGTAGGCATACTTCTAAAATGTGACATTAAGCAGTTCTTTATGTCTACCTCAAACAGAAAAATTGGCGAATACGGAACGTCATCTCGACGTTTCCAAAGGACACAGTGTGCGGGCCGAAGGTAAAATCGACGAGCTGAAGCAGCTCAACCGATCGATATTCCGCCCCGTGATCGTTTTCAACAAGGATGCGAAACATGCCGCACGGGAAGCCGAGGTGCGACAGCGCTATAATGATGAGCGGGATGAGAGGGCAAGAGCTGCCATGTATGTCAGGGAAACACGGCAGCGGCTGGGTCGCGCCTCTGCCTACGACGGTGGTGTTAACCCTGACGACAAGGGCTCCCGAGTTCGCGCTATGCATGAGACGAGGGTTGGGAAGGAACAACGAAAACGGTATCAATTTGAAGCGGGGGTCTCTGATGATGAGATTGAAGATGAGCTTGATGACAACATGGATGAATTACACAGCACGGCGAAGAGCCTGAAGGCATTGGGTTTGGCGATGGGCGAAGAGGTGGAGCAACAGAACAAGAGGATCGATACAATCGACCAGAAAGCACAGAGTCTAGATAATTATATCGGCAGGAACACGGTTGGAGTAGGTTTTTCATCTTCCGTGGTGACCATGTTTTGCGGGCTGACTGTCCATGCAGCTCAAACGTGCCGTGTAGTGTGAGACGGTGTCCCTCGCCTAGATAATAGTTGTGACGGGGCTTTTGGGGAGGCACAGCCCCTGTTCTTATCTACCGAGCTCTCATGTTGTGATGAGATCCGAGGACAGGTACACGGGGCGTCAGGATCTCGGTCTAAAATTTGACTGTACAGTATTAAATATCCGTGATCTTCCCGTCTTGCCCTCAGAACTAGAACAAGATAGCGGCAATATCGATGAGTAGTTCAAACAAGCAATGGCGTGGCAACCGCAAGTCCCTTAAACACACAAACCTTACATTAATGCACCCATGTGGGCATCCGCGTGAGCTGGGGAGGCGAGGACTGCGATACCTCTCTTGTGCTAATTGGACATCAGAACGGAATCTGATGAGCTATATTTGTCGGGGGAAGGAATCCTGTCACGAGTACCAGGGGCATAGTGATACGAAAGGATTCCCTGTGCACGACGTGGGCGCTCAGCGCTGAGGGCTGAGTTCAAAAAAAAGTATGGTCTTGATCACGTCTCTTCGGCGTTACAACGAGTACGTCGATACCATGTCTTTCAGCTATGATATTTTGGCCTTGGAGAAATCCATCTCAGGATGGGCAGCTTGGAATTTCTTCAATGCCTATGTGCGTTAGAGCTCTTCAGCCTTTGTGATCCGAACACTTTGTGGTGGGAACTCACCTCCATCTTCTTCAACTCGTCTGAGGTGGGCTTCCCCATTTGCTACGGTGAAGCACGTTAGTCGTAATTCCCGCATGGTTCATAAGGGCCTCACCTTCTGTTGGTTGTCGAACTGATTGGTAGCCAACGGTTAGTTAATTGCGAACTTAAAGGGTTGTGGCATACCATCATCTTCTCCACCATTCCTCTAAAAAGGAGTGATTTAGCACGAACACCGACGACACGTTTAAATTTCTCACCTCGTCTCGCCGTCCAGATCGCTCAGCTTACTGTTCTCGGGTTGGATCTTGCGTGTATCGATCTTGGGATGGTGAGTGAGAACATTCTCCCACCATTGCTGCTGGTTTAGCTTCTCCAAGTGAATCAGAACGGATTGTTGATCCTCTGGAGTAGAATTAGAACACAGAACGATAAAAAGTGGCTCAAGTACTGACCTAAGTTCCAAGTGCTATCGTCGACTTTAATCTCCTTGCATAGCTCGCCTTCAAGAATCTTGTCCGCCTGGCCTTTAAGGCCGACGCTCAGTTTCTTCTTCTGTATCACCACAGCCAAGTCTCTTCCACGCGTGCCTTTGGGGACAGGTACGACGATGTCCACTTCACCAAGCTCCTGCCTCCATGTATAAGGCAGAGCTACATAGATAATTGATCAAACTGTATGCGACTACAATATCGACATGGCACTCATACCAGCCTGTTCTGCTGCCTCTCGTTCCCTGTCAGCCTTGTCGCGGGCCTCACGCTCTTCCTTTGACAGTTTATCGTAGTCGTCGTCTGCCATGGTGGTGGTTTGGGAGATGATCTAAGCGTAACGGTCTGCGATCGCGCCTGATTGTTTACGCTTGTGTATTTAGTAGGTAACACAATATTTTGTCACGTACAGCAAACCTGACTTGAACGGGCTTGTCCTCCTACCGCTTCGATTCTTCTTCTATAAACCTGGGTTCACGCTGGATCCATTCAATGGCGGCTAATGATCCTTGGTCTGAATTCGAGGTAATCTCTGTTGTTTCCCTCGGCCCCTGCAGGCTCATAGACTTTGTGTAGAATTTGCGCCATACAGTGCGCGGTAATACAGTCGATAAACTCAAGCAAATCCTCACTGGCTTCAACGAACAGTGCCTCACCCTTTTCCACAAATCCGGTAAAAAGCAAGATCTCATCGACCGTATTATGAGTCAGCTTGAACTCTGGAGACAAGCTAATAACGTCGACAAGTGGACCAAAGCACAAGCTGTTCTGCATCAAGTCCGTACTTCCGGAATGTAAGTGTATTATACTTGTCCAAGTCTTCCAATGCACGTGTGCGCCATTCTCATGGACCAAGTCGGGAGAATTCACACCTCTCTGCACGATCATGCATGGATATACACGCTGCCTTGGATGTCACGCTGATCGCGCACCTGCAGATACTCAGCCAGCCGAATGCCAGGGGCCATGGGAGCACAACCGATACCTGCACCTGCCTACCCTCCAACTGTTGCTCGCAGTTACCCCAGTACCTCTGCATCCATTCCTGGGCGTTATGACCCATACGCTCCCCCTCGCCTGCCACCACCGACGGGACCGGCGGCTGTAGCTGCCGCATCCAAACCTGGTAAGGTGGCTCAAACTTGATCTGGACTTGAACCTCACATTCTCCACAGTCATGCGCTTTAAACCATCTCCTTTCTTCTCCGTTGACCAGGCCGTGTCTTCCATCGTCGAATGCCCAGGTATCATCGATTAGTCGCCAATCATCACTCAATTACTTATCTCATTCCCCTCAGAATCCACAAGTGCCACGGATCGCAAACAACAGATATTGAATTTCACGTTAACGGGTGAGCAGGCGGGAAAGCTAGCTTCAACAACGTACGTGTGTACTCTGTTTGATCAGCACCATATCTCATCAAAAGTGGTAGATCTAAATATCAGCTGCGCCTCTTCTGCACATCATCCACGTTTTATTCGCCCAACCCCAGCGCATTCCGGACATCCACAGGTCCTTGTCCGATAGAGTTTCCTCCAACATGTGAAGTGCGCGTGAACAGTACTCAGCTATCGGCCAATTTGAAAGGCTTGAAAAAGAAACCCGGTACCGCGCCTCCTGCAGATCTTGGCAAAACCGTTAGAACTACGGGTCCTAATCGTGTAGAGATGGTCTATGTAAATAGCCAGCAACCCGTACAACCGAAGGTGAGCGACGACATATACTTCCACCCTCGCGATCTTAATTTTGTCTTTCAGAAATTCTACCTTGTGGTGATGTTAGTGGAGGTGACTTCTGTCGCTCAGTTAGTCGAGAGGTTAAAGAAGGGCAAGTATCGCAGCGGTGATGAGATTGCGGCCAAAAGTAAGTGAGGCATTACGCATATATGTGTCGTACTCACCCACATATACAACCAGTGGCCAAATCATTGAGCGTGGACGACGACATTGTTGCAGGACCTCAGAAAATGTCCTTGAAATGCCCTGTATGTAGTGGTTGACCTCGGACCTTGGATATTGCGCTTATGTCTTTGCTTTCTCCACCAGCTGAGCTTCATCCGCGTCAACTCACCTTGTAGGTCCTCGTTATGTGTCCACCCGCAGTGTTTCGATGCTACGTCCTGGTTCTCCGTGATGGAACAAACCACCACTTGGTTATGCCCAGTTTGCGAAAAGGTCCTGAATGCGGATGAACTTATCATCGATGGGTCGGTACTTGAATACTATCCATCTTAGCGTGACACGCTAATCCAGTCGGAACCTGCAGGTATTTTGACCAAATTCTCAAAGACACGCCAGATAGCGTGGAGGATGTTATGGTCGAGGCAGATGGACAATGGCATACACTTGATAACAAGTATGGATCCGCCGCGTGGAAGGCAGCCCATCCCCCCACAGTCTCGAACAAGCCGTCACCTCCCCCTCGTGCTTCTTCTCCGACGACGACGGACGAGGAATCAGGAGCAGCCAAGGCGATGGTGAAGAAGAACGTGGAGATTCTGGTTCTGGATTCCGACGACGAGGATGAAGGCAGAGTGACGAGGGAGCTGTCGGTTTCTTATGGGAGCGCTGCTTCGGGGTCTATTCGTCCACCTCCACCATCGGCACGATCCACGCAAGAGGACGACGTTATAGACTTAACTGCCGACTCTGAGGATGAAGAAGAGACTGCAAGAAGCAGTGTGGGGAAGCGGAAGGCTCCGGCTGGGAGCTCTTCGCCGACGGAGCAGATATGGAAGAAATCTCGACTAGACTCCATCCCTCCAGGAAGCAGTGGTACGCAACCAGCTGCTTCGGGATCTACGCCAGGATCCAGTCACTCTGTAGCGCCTGGATTTACACGGGGCTTTGCAGCACCCGCATTACCACCCTTGCGGTTTCCACCCCCTCCTGCCACAACTTATGGCAGCCCTACTGGGTACCTGCCCTACTTAGCCTCGCCGCCTTCTGGCGATCGGCAGTACCACCCATTACCTAGCCTTCCTTACTCGAGACCACCTAATGGACCATCTCGCCCCGGGTGGCCTTGATTATCACGTCTATTATCTAACGTGTCTATTCTACTCTACATCCTGTCTCTGGTTTCTTACGTCGATTAATAACTCGTATTCAAGCACCGTCTATTCCGGAATCCTGAAGCAATAATAAAACACGCTATCGCCTCGTTCTCTGTGCTGTGCTGTGCGGGGCTGTGTGAAGTCACGAAACCTCGGGACTGGCGCACGCCAAAAAGTCGAAGCTCAGAGTACGTGGCGACGGCTCGGGCCGAAAGGATTGTCGGTGAAGAGCGGAGATAAAAGTTTCCGGGTGGCTCCGAAGCCCTTTTTGACGCGAGATTTTTTCATTCGCTTGTTCTCATCCTTCACCACAACCTCTCCACTCAGCCCTTTCCTTCGTCTTCCTCATCCTTTCAAAATGGCCGATGTTAAGAAGGTCAAGAGTCCCCAGGACTTCATGAGTACGTCGCTCATCAACGCTGGCTCTGTTATTCCCGAAAGCATGTCGTCCGAGGCGCTAATACACGTATCTTGCAGTTGATTTCCTTATGGGTGGTGTTTCTGCTGTAAGTTTTCTTCAGTCCTGTCTATCTCTGCGAGCTTCGCAGCTAACGCGTTGTTGAATAGGCCGTTGCCAAAACCTCAGCAGCACCCATCGAGCGTATCAAGCTTCTCGTTCAAAACCAGGATGAAATGGTATAGCCTACCTTACATAGTTGTCGAACATCTACTTAACCACCGCGACATCCAGATCAAGCAGGGTCGTCTGGCTACTCCTTACAAGGGCGTCGGTGACGCCTTCAAACGCACGTACGCGGAGGAGGGTATGGTCTCGCTGTGGAGAGGTAACACCGCCAACGTCATCCGGTACTTCCCTACGCAAGCCCTCAACTTCGCGTTCAGTGAGTAGCTTTACTGGTGAATCCAGTCGCGTGCTCATGAAAAATTTTCAGAGGACTACTTCAAGTCATTGTTCGGCTTCAAGAAGAACGATGGCTACTGGAAATGGTTCGCCGGCAACGTCGCGTCCGGTGGTGCAGCTGGTGCTTCGTCACTCCTCTTCGTCTACTCTCTCGACTACGCACGTACGCGTCTTGCCAACGATGCGAAGTCGGCCAAGGGCGGAGGAGCTCGTCAGTTCAATGGTCTCGTTGATGTCTACAGGAAGACTCTGGCTTCTGATGGTATCGCTGGTCTCTACCGCGGTTTCGTTCCTTCGGTCGTCGGTATCATCGTCTACCGTGGTCTCTACTTCGGTGTCTACGACTCGCTCAGTATGTAGTCCCCTTTCCACTGAGGCGTCAGCGCTAACCTTGTGTTACAGAGCCCGTTGTTCTTGTTGGTGCTCTTGAGGGCTCTTTCCTGGCCTCTTTCGCTCTCGGCTGGGGTGTTACCATTGGTGCTGGTCTTGCTTCGTACCCTCTTGACACTATCCGGTGAGCCTGGTTTTTTTATATTCCCTCGGTCGTTACTTACATCATATTCAGTCGTCGCATGATGATGACTTCCGGTGCTGGTGTTCACTACAAGTCCATGTTTGATGCTGGTTCGCAGATCGTCGCCAAGGAGGGCATGAAGTCTCTGTTCAAGGGTGCGGGTGCTAACATCCTTCGTGGTGTTGCTGGTGCTGGTGTGCTCTCGCTATACGACAAGCTCCAGCAAGTTATGTTTGGCAAGGTCTACTCTGGTGGATCTGGCTAAATGCATTGTTGTTGAGTCGTATATAGTCTTGGGCTGTTGGCTCTATCCCCTCGTTTCGTTTGCGCTATCCCTCCTAGACTCTTCTTTTCATATCCTTATCCCTTGGGTGTTCCCTCTAGAGTATGGACACTCCGCATACTCGCATATTAGTTGGCCGTCCTACATACCGAATGCATATGACATTCACGACCGCTAATAACGTGTGACTAAGTGCGAGAAGTCCAGTTGTAATCCATGATCATGTGCTGGTTCTGTGCTTGAATGGCTATTTATCCTTACATTGAGACCCTTGCAAGGTACAAGTAAAATTCTCTTTGTCTCGACATCCATTTCCATGAAATGGTTGTTGCATGCAAGAATACCGCAACGATCAGCTTATAGCGCCCTTCGAACTCGGTTTCGTAGCTTTGCAAGCAGTCGGGCACCGATAGTTCTTCGTCCGTACCAAGAATCTTGCCTCAAAGCATGTAATGCTGCTCTCCAGGCTGGCGCGACGCGTATCGGCGTATCTCTGCCCACCGGATCCGGGAAAACGACTGTCTTTATATCTCTATTGTCCCAGATTCGCCCGCCAGTTCAATACCCGGCTGCTTCTCGCGCTCTGATCATTGTGAACAGCGTAGAGCTTGCGAGACAAGCAGCTGCTCAGGCCGAGGCCTTGTGCCCGGAATGTCACGTAGAAATCGAACAAGGCATCAAGCACAAGGCATCTGGCGCCGCAGACATGTACGTTAAATTCCTATCGTGTGGTTACGCGCGTACTGAGGTCTGGGACCTTGTGTAGAACGGTCGCGACATATCAGACTTTACTTCAGCCTCAGCGTCTGGCAAAGTTCCATCCTGACAACGTGAAAGCAGTCATTATCGACGAAGCCCATCACGCCGCCGCTCCTTCGTGAGTTCTCCGATTCTGACGGTTGCCTTGAACCTTACATCTGTAGTGAAGCTACCGCCGAATCCTCTCTCATTTTGATCCTGCTATCAAGAACCCAGACCCAACGTTTCAGCCTCCCATAATCCATCACCCAATCCCTATCATTGGGTTTTCGGCGACCTTTAGCCGCCATGATGGTCTCGCTTTGGGGTCTGTGTTTGAGCGCATAGTTTACCATCGCGACTTCCTCGAAATGATCAAGGAACAGTGGTAAATCTTCACCTGACTGTGGTTTATTACGATATTCTGATTCAACCGCAGGCTCTGCAATGTCCGTTTCACGTCCGTTCGAGCAAACATAGACTTGCGAGGTGTCACAGTAAATTCTCGGACGGGCGACTTCAATGCTACCAGCTTGGCTCACATTATCAACACCGAAACCGTCAACAATCTCGTGGTCCAGGCGTGGCTTGACAGAGCAGGTATTTATCAAAGTGTATGCCGACAGACCACGAAGGGATTCCAACCATAATTCTATCATTCCAGGAGAGCGAAAATCTACACTAGTCTTCTGCGTGAACCTCGCACATGTCAGGGAACTCACCAAGGCCTTCCAAGGCTTCGGAGTCGACGCTCGATTCCTCCACTCGGGCACACCTGCTGCGGAACGGCATGCTTTGATATCTTTGTTCAGGGCAGGAGAGTATCCTGTGTTGGTGAACTGTGGTTCGTACACTGCATACAAGGATTTCCTCGCGACTGAAAGATTTACTAGCAATTTTGACTGAGGGTGCAGACATTCCGAACATAGATTGCGTAGTGGTAGCTCGTCCTACGCGGTCCCGGAACGTCTTTGCACAAATGGTGAATTTCGTTAAAAAACCACGCGCAGCTTGTCGTCTCAAGTTTTACCCAGATCGGACGCGGTATGAGGCAGTCTCCTGCAACCGGTAAGGTCGATTGTCGCGTCATTGACTTCGTGGATTCTACCAACCGGGTCGCTGGGGTTGTCTCGACGCCCACGCTATTTGGCCTAGATCCAGCGGAAGTCATTGATGGTTCGTGATGCAACTTGCATATTCACGGGACCCTATCTAATCTCCCGTAGACGAGACCGTCGAAGAACTTGAAGAGCGTGCGGAGTCTGCCATAGCTATGGACACGGAAGGTGGTTCGGCCGAACTTGACACGAGAGACACCATCCCCGATCCGAAGTCGATCACCTACCTCGATTATGAAAACCCTTTTGCATTCGTGGACCAGTCTTCAGGGGCACCACATATCTCGAAGCTCAGTCCAAATGCCTGGGTGGGATGTGGTAATGATCTCTACATCCTTGAATGCCTTGGTAAAGGTTACATCCGGATTGAACCCGTAGCAGCAAGCGAGGGTCAGTGCCTGCTGTCCGTCTATTTGTGCGAGTGGCTTATCTGCAAGGCATAGATAAACCGGCACATTATCGCGCTTCATACACAGAAGCCACTATGCACATGCCAACCGCGGCAGCCTTCAAGCTCTCGCCGTACATGCGGAGCAGGCAAGTATTGACGGCTCAGAGCGTGAGCGACGCGGTAAAAGGCTGCGACACATATGCTTCTCAGAAGGTCCTCAGAGGGCCGCTGGCATTAGGGCGAGCATTTCGCTCCTTGTGCCCCATTCGTTATTTCTAATATCGAACAGGTTGCTTCGAACCGCGAAGTGGAGGAGAGCACCAGCCACTCCCAGCCAGAAAGCCTTCATTGCCAAACGACGTGGAAAGCGTGCACTAGACCCCGATGCTGATGCACACCAAATAGAGAACATGACCAAGGGCGAGGCAGCCAACATCATATCGCGACTCAAACACGGTGCCCAGGTACGTGCTTCTGCAGTGTTGTTCTGACCCCTGTGATATGGACTTACTTACAGGCTCGTTACGAGAAGAAGATGAAAGGAGAAAGAAAGACGGCCGAGGCTTCAGCAAAGGAAAGGCTCCGGAAAGCCAGAGAGACCGTTCAAGTAGGACCTTTGGTGGACCATGTTATCGATTTAGATGCTCTGCACCACAACCGCGGACATGATACATGATTCTCATTAACAATAATGGTGGTATTTTAGTTACCAGGGTGCGATATCGATGATAGCAGCGGGGAGACAGCATGTGGGCTCTGCAAGGTCAGGACTGCTGCTTGCTGTGCACTATCAATTGTGTCCTTCAGCGACGCGGGGTCCTCGAAAGCTTGCGGATTACTCGTCAAAGTGGCGAGAAGAGAGCCCACCAACGAGTCTCCAGCCCCGGTAACGTTGACTATGGTACCCTCGGGGATACGAAGGGCTGGGAAATGCTGCAAAATCACCAACTCTCCTGAAGACGGCGAGCGACCCACGACATATCGGCCCAAGGGATTGCTGCGCTCTGATCTCCACGAAGAAGTCTCCGCTCTCTGCCCGCTAAGCCGCATGGCAACAATGATACCCAATTCTCCGCACTTGATAACAAGATGCTGGAAGAACGGCAGAAGGTTGACAGCCATCTGGGCCACACCTTTGTCGACCAGTAAAGATAATTTGCCTAGAGCGGGATCATGCTCGGACACATTCCTACGAGCCAGTTGTTCCAAGTCCATGCGAGATTGGGAACCCAATCCAAGTCTGTCGATCACGCGCCACCAGTGGTCGTGCGACATGAGGTCTAAGGGTGATGACCGTGCTTCATGGTACATTTGTGCCAGCTCGAGAAGGTTGGGCGATGCAAATGCGACGGCTGAACGGTCGTCATGGCCGAGAGTGGCAGCGACAGCCGGAAGGATCGCGGTTGATTTGATGACTGAGGTGGGCTCGCTAGATTGGAAGTCAGTCCATGTTTCTTGCGAGATGGGATAACATAACCGACAAAAACACTGATGGTGGTATAAGTAAGAGGCTGAATCAAGAAGCCGGGCGCTGACCGTTGATGTTAGCCTGTGAGCAATGACTCACAAGCGCTTTGAGCGTCTGGGGCGATAAGTTGCCATCGATGGCGAGTATCTTTGGTTTATGATTGCGCAAGAATGACAATGCCTGGAACACCGGCGAATTTAGAAGTAACACGCTGGCAATTGGGTTAGGCCACTCACTGTATCGCCTTCCAGTGACTGTATGAGTTCCATGTCAGCGACACCTCCTGTCAATCCACCAGCGCCATCCAGCAACAAACTGCACACAGGAGATCTCTGTCCATCTTTCTGTATAAGGCCATCAACCCGCATCCCTAACGACCGCGTTTCATCAACCAACAGCCGACCAAAAGAGTCGTCGCCGAGGGGAGCCACCAACAGCGTTGCGGCCGACAGGTCGGATGATCGAGAAGCTATAATCCTGTGCGCAGCTTCGGCGATATTACGCCCCACACCACCTAAGGACATAGTCACATTTCCCGGTGAAGTGGAGTGGAGCCCGAGATTGAGATCTAAGCCGGCTGTCGCCTGGGGCTGAGAGGTGATATCCACCGCAGCGCAGCCAACCACAATCAGTGAGGCAGATTGCTGAGGAACAGCATTCGTATCATGCTTGAGACTTGGTCCAAGGGATTGTTGACCGGTAGATGAGAAACCTAGATGAAACTCGGTGATGGGCCCCGCGGGAGCCAAAACAGGCTGGTGATGCTGCGTAATCTTGAATTATCCCATTCTGACCGCAAGAAAGAACTACCTTACATCAAATTGACTACTGCTTTCTTGGGTCAGCTTCGAATACTCTACGGCTATCTGCCCGCCTATAGAGGAAAGGTGTTAACCACAATCACCCAGTACCTGCCCGAAACCTACCAACTAATGCCGTGTTTTCAATCAAAGCAACATCTGGACATCGAACGTTGGTGTATCTGTTGGGTGGATCGAAAGTCATATGTGACTCACTGCTAGCAAGCGATTTGCCTTGGGTCAATTCACCGACACGTTTGAGGAGCCATGGGGTAACTTCTTTGCCTCGAGTGGATACCCCGAGTTCTTCAGATTCACGTACTGCTTGCTCCACCGCCTCTTGTAGAACAGTGCCGACCTCTTCGTACTGTTCAGGGATTGGCACACCAAACAGGGCTCCATTTGACATTCCCAGTTGCCAGTGCGTATCTGATTATTGCGGAATTAGCCGAGAATGGAGAATGGTTATAGAACCGGCAGTGCATACACAGTATCTTCGCTGCTAAAACGGGATCGTTTATTTGCCAGGGCGACTTGTTCACAGGCAAGGTTAGGTGGAGATGAACGCAATACAAATCAAAATCACCTTGTATCCACTGCGGCGGGTGTAGAAAGCAGGAAAGTCGTTAGTTTCTGCGTACGACAGAACGGGAACCCCGAGAGTTTCCTACAGAACGCAAAATGAAATCAGGGGCAGTATAAATCTGAGATGCCCAAGTAACTTTCCAGATACTCGAGAGTCCTTAAAAATTAACATTATTAAAGACACACGGAATAGACAAATGGGGTGCCTACCGTCCGATATCCAAAATAGATTTCACTCCAGCTGACACTAGGCCGACTGGACATCGAGTAAGCTCCTGAAGATCAGCGGATACATCCATGGCTTTGCGGAGGCATGAGTCAGATCCAGGGCAGGGATTTCTTCAATGAAGCGTACTATTCTCTCCTCCGCGGTGAACTCCACCCAGGCTGTATGAACATATTTCAACTCGTTGACTCCCAACGCGACGAGTGATTACTCACCCTCCTGTCGCGAATACCTATACCATAGGGATCAGTCATACGCTGAACTCCGGATAATCTGGCGCAACCTTTATGCCTGCTAATGCAGCAAATATAAGTGTAGAACTGCACGTCGTTCCGCCATCCTTCTTCAGCGCAATAGCAGCAGCAATATCTCGTCTCGAAAGTTTGACGGCTGTAGGGTTCGGACCTTGATCTGCCAGGCGTTCCAGCTCATTGGCCTCGAGACCAATTTTGACTCGGCCACCAATGAGAGCAATGGTCGCTGGTATACTTCCAGTGGATCTCACTATGTCTTCAACCGACCGGGCCATCTCGAGCGAGGTGGGATAGGGCATTCCGTGGGTAATTATGGTAGACTCGAGAGCGACGACAGGCTTCTTGTTGGCCAGAGCATCTTCGACTTCGGGGTGAACGTCGATGGGGGCGTTTCTTTGAAGACTATGAAGCAAGCTTGCTGATCTGCGCCAACCACGTTGTGACACAAAGCGAGACCGAGCTGAAAGAGCTCGCTGTGTTCTCAGCATCGCGGCAGAATACAAGCCAACCTCAGGCTGCAGTCCCAGAGGTAAGGTCACGGTATGGTTTCGGAATCAGACTCGGTGGGAGGTCGCAAGTAAACTATAAGGGAGCGGAACCTGAGCATTAATTGGATACCTCCGCGCCAGATGGCACGCCTTATCTCCAACAATTATTATTATAGATGAGCTTGCTCAAGTTCTTTGGTCTATACTAATAGCACTTTCACTTTGTCCTTCATGGCCACACCCAGCACCTCCACTGAAGCGCGATCTGAAATACCCGAAGGCATATGTGTGTTAACATATAACCCTCTCAATACCGAAGAAATCATCCGATCAGTACAAGACGACGGCGCTGGAGCGACTGCAGTATTCATTGGCACGACCCGAAACTCGTTCAAAGGTAGTCGAGCAGCCGCGAAGCATCCATCCTCACATCTTCATACTCTGACCCGATACCAACAGGCAAGGTCGTCACACGGCTAGAATACCAAGCTTACAGCAAATTGGCGATCAAAACGATGACAGAGATCATCCGCACAGCACATAGCACAGTCTCCCGCTCTGCTCACCACCCAGCATCCAGTTCCGTGCCATCGCTGATTTCCTGCGCCGTCCACCACCGATTGGGGAGCGTGCCGGTGGGAGAGCCATCGATTGTGATAGCAGTATCATCTCCGCATCGCAAAGAGGCGTTCGTGGCCTGCGAACAGATCCTCGAGGAGGTGAAGCAAAAGGCACAGATTTGGAAGAGGGAGTATTATGAGGGGGAGAAGGAGGAAGAGGCAGAATGGAAAGCAAATAGTGGCTGCTGAGTTTGATTTGATGTCATCCTGCAAGCCACGGGAAGGGCGCTATTCATGGGGACGTCTGATATTAAGGAAGTTCTATAATGATCGGGATTGAACATGTACCCAGGTCCGAAGGGGCAATAGCGGTGAATGGCCGGGTCGGGAACAGGAACGACGGAGATGGGGTCTCTATTCCACCTTCCACTTGGTCGTGATTTCGTCGTCCCCAGCGCCGACGCTGAGTTCAACAGACCAAAGTAGGAGAGTGAAGAAAACATTCGCCCATCGCCACCATATCTGGGATGACGGATCGAGCACTGTAGCAGGTTGATTAGCAAGGCATCGCTGAGAATTAAGACGACTTGGCATACAGAGTAAATGTGAATACACCATGACGAATATCAATTGCCGGTACGTCAGCAGTATACGAGTGAATGTTGAGGTCTGGGTGGACATAACGCGCTTAGTTTCATCAAACGCATACAAAAAGGAGGGGTTAGGTATACCGGTCTACCGTCCCATCCATCATCGACACCATTCTCCGATTCCCAGCTATCGGCTCCAATGGTAGGCAGAATCCGTGAAGCGCAATGTAAAATTGTGAGACGGTAAAGCAGTGCAACTAGCACTGGCTTCGGCAGGGTATTCGTGATGAAATTGACTAGGGTTTGCAGATGCGGAAGGATATTTGAGAGCAAGGGTGCACTAGGATGGATTCCGATGAGCACGGGGGACAGATGAAGGCTCAGGAGACATACTAGGATGATGCCGGGTCTGAAAATGATTTCTGATCAAAGCCACAAAGCCACACGTTGTACGCAAGAAAGAGTGCCAATCCAGAGGATTCGATGATGTTTGTCCGTCGAAGCCGGAAACCGATGATTGTAAGAAACAGGAAAGCAGTAAGCGCAACACCAAGAAGCGTGGACGACAATGGCGAAGAAGCGGCGGCGGGGTAGGCCTATCGGAATAAAGATTAGTAGAGCACGCAAGGGCCGCAACAGCAACGCACCACTACTATTACCCAAGCAGAAATGACATAGGCAGCAGCTGACGCAATGAGAATCGCAAACTGGTAGCTCTCTGCCTCATCGGCGAGCTCCTTTCCGATCTGCCCTACTTTCTGCACGAAGAGCAGGCTTGACAGGCCCTCCAATGCGACGTATGATGGGCCTGAGAATGTTAAGATCTTTCCCCACCAGCCCACTGCGGTCATCAGGAAAGGATGGGTAGAGTGCGAAAATGCGTTGAAGGACACGAGGAGGAGAAAGGGATGCATCGGGACCTGCATGACAGACAAGGCCTGTGAACCCCAGAGAAGTATGAGAGTCCCATGGATGAGCGAGTGCGCGGAAAGCAGCAGTGATAGTAAGAGAAACGCGGGTGTTGACAGTGTAGCAAGAGTCAATGGTAAGAAGAGCAGTATCTGCAAAGCGGTAGAAAGTCTGCAAGTAAAAGTTAGTGAGCGTGAACGAAATAAAAGAACCAACGTTTACCTAGCTGTATGAGACAGAGCACTCCACAGCAGCCATGGATTCATTCACCTCTAGAAACCCTGCCTAGCTACTCCTCATGGAGTGGCAGAGCAGCGGTCGGATGGGCTTCAGTGTCGTGGTTAGGCGTAAGTTATACCAAGCACGTTTAGGCCACACGCCAATTATAAGCCACAAAAGGTCAACAAAGAGCTCGAGGCGCGTCGAGCGCGCTATGTTACAGCCTCAAGCCTGCTTCTTTGGCTGGGCTTCGATTATTATCATTGGTATAGGCATCTATTGCACAGTATTATACAGCTCCTCTAACTAGCAAATCCGATAGCGTAGACAACAACAACCAACTCGTGTGCAACTAAGAGATAAAGGGTGGAAACTAAATGGAAATCTTGGGGGTATTGTCGCGAACTTGAACTGGAGCGAGAGCTCTCCGAGGACTGAGTAGACCTTTGGCGGCCGCAAAGTCCGTTCCGCGGTTGAGCGATGCAGGGTCTGATGGGGGGACGTAAAACTTGTCGATGATGGGAATTTGGAGGAGGTTCATTTTTGGAGTGATGACCACCATGTTGTTCGTCCTGATTTCCATCCAGTCCGCTGCAACTTACAGTCAGCTTCATATCGTTAAAGTGAGAACGAAACCTGTACCTTTTTCAAATGTCAATGGCTCACTGGCGATCTGTGGGGATAATCAGCTCAATGTTGCAGATCGGGGGCTCTAGAGTTTACCATAATAATGTTCTCTCGTTTATCGGCCTTGGACATCTTGTAATGTCCACCCTTGGCATACTCGCTAAACGTGGTGCCAGACGAAAACCACTGGGGTAGGGTCAGACCAGGAGAGACGAGATCACTGGAAAGTGACCAACCAAAGACGCAGCTTCGTCGTGACGAGATGATATGTAGCGCGTAGCGACTACACTTTCTCCATCAGTAACACAGAAGTTCATCAGACTTGGCTGGGAGCGTCAATGAGTTAGGCACCGAAATGGGAGATCAAGCGCAGCATACCTCAGTAATGCCGGCATCTTCGGCGTAGGTGTTCAAAGTAGCAATAGTGTCGAGCATAGCGCGCTTCAGGACTTCTGGTGGGAAGCACTTCGCATTCGGATCGGGAAGCTGTAAGGAAGATCAACAGAAGCACCGGTCGGAATGAACAACACCGAACCTGTGCTAGAAATAGTGCAAAGGCCCATTCCGAGTCTGCAAGAAATGGTTTGTATGTTTCAACTGGGAGATACACGGAGGACATGCCTGTGTTGCCTTGAACGACGTTGAAGATTTCGTCAGACAAAGCGGTTTGTAACCTCCGCTTGATCAACGGAAAGTCAGAGATACCGCCATTGTGCATGAACTAATTTGCGTGAGATATAGTATCTCTAATACCAGAACGGCGCCTACCATAAGCCTTCCAAACTTAAAGGGGTGGCAGTTATCCAGGGACAGAGAACCAGCCGTGGTAGCACGAACATGTCCGCTGCATAAAGGAGTATCAGAGACTGAAGCGCCCGAGATGCCTCTAAATAAACGCACAATACAAGGGGTGACTTGATCTTTTCCGCCAAACGGATCAAATTCGCATTGTTCCATGCCTTTTCGACCCATCATTAATTCGCATCCTTGATCTCGCCGTGATCCACTCACTGGGGTTACAGACGTGAATATACATGGCTGGCTGCCAAGTTCTTCGTCGTAAACGGAATCGTACCACCCTATCGCCTCTGCTCAGTATATGGAGCACTGACCACTGACGCAACTGGCTCACCGACGCCGAATCCGTCACCATTGATGGGTCTCCGGTGGTCCAGCCGCAGACGCGAGTCGAAAGCTTGATTTATAATTGAATGGCAGGGACGAGTGAGAAGCTAGACAAAAGGATATTTTGAGTACACCTACAAGAAGGTGAAAGTTGAGACTCACATGAGAGAGTTGGACGGGAGATGTTCCTTTGTAAATCACGAACCGACACATCTTGCTTGGAGGATATTAGCCTTATAATGAATTCGAGTGCGAGCTGGGCGCAGGGGAGGTTGAACGGAGAAAGGGTTTAGCTGGAGTCATTTCGACAATTGTCCATAACGCCTTTCAAGCATGGACGCAACTATTGCTCGATATTACGTCTTGTGGCGGAAGAGGACGTTCGGCCATCGGAAATCGGTGGACTCGAAACAAAAATACATCTTGAATTCCGCTTCTGTTTCAGTGCGTACACGCGCTATCAATAGTACAAAACGAGAGCTACAGCCAGTGTCCGTCCACGAATGCCAATCAATCGTTACAAGAATTCCTTGGGCCTTTGCGTAGGGTCTCCCCCTGCTTCGTCGAACACGAGACCAGCGACACGAAACGCGAGTTCTGGCAACGGGCGTCAGGATCAAGAACATCCCATGATATAGCCCTTTACCGTCAGCCTGTGACTTTATAACAGCCTCCGCATAAACTCTGACAACATCCTCCGTCCCACTTGGCCTCACAAACGATCGTCCACCATCGTATCTGCGGACAAGCTCGTCGATCTTGCCTTGCAACCCTGGCGGGCTGACCAGACGGCGTTCGGCGTCTGCCGTTGTGAATGCGTTTCGGTCTCCCACGACAACCTTCACTAAACGGTTAGGCAAGTCGGAGTAAAGCGAGTCCCACTCGACGCCACTGTAAGACTTGTGTGCCAGGACGACTTCCACAAGTAGCATATCAGAAAGAGCATCACCGACAGTCTGGTTGATGAGATTGATAAGGTTCGTGAGGTGATTGAGCGCGGTGGACTGTGCAGGGGTGGAGGGTTTGTGGGTCGTAATTTGATCCTGGGCGGTCTGCGAGAATAACACCGTGCCGTGGCCATTGGCTTCAAAGTATACACCGACGTGATAGTGTTCCGCGGCGTGGTGCAAGTGTTTGACTCCAGTGGGCACGCATTTGACAGGAAGGCGCTGTTAATACAAATCCTCAGGGAAACTCCCCGGGATGTAAATCGTACCTTAACTCACCTCGGACAAATATTTGGTCGAGCTGCCGTTGGCGTAGGCGGTCTGAACCACGCCAACCTTAATTTGCTCGTCCAGACCCGCAGCCTTGACGAGATCGACGATGAAGCTGGCAACCAAGGCGGTGATTTTGTCGCCGTCCAGCATGTGAAACTGACTCCGATCATCCAGATAATAGTAGATCAACCGATCGGCATCACCATCGAGACTGCACGCGCGCTGACCAGGTTGTAGGACGGAAACAAGCGACGGTGGCAGTTTTTGGGACGTTTTGACAAAGTCAGCGCCACATGAGTTGTTGAGTGCACCTTTGGTATCGATCGCCGTGTTCGTAAGCTTAATGGGGATGCTGTCTCCCAGGTATTCGCAGAGCTTGACAGCGATCGGAGCGCCGACGCCGTTGGCACAGTCGATCAACAGTGGAGACGGCGCAGCTTTCCCACCCTTGCGATACACCAAGAAACAAAGGTGACAAAACGCGGCGCATTTGCTACGGGGGCACTTACAATAAGTTTTTTGAATGCATCACTGAGCTTCGTTAGGTATCCGTGCTCGGTGTCTTCACCGTATGCTTCCTTTGTTCCTTTGGTGTTGATGGCTCTGACCAGATAGTGGAGGACGGGCGTGGTAGTTACCCCAGCATCCCTATATTCGGCGCCCAAAGCTTCGAGACCATCGACGAGCGATTCCACAAGCTTAGGGCCCGATGGTCGCGTGTCGCGAGCGAACACAACTCTGGAGGGTTTCGATAGATCTATTTTGGTTAGTTTGACGAATTCGTCGAGGGCAACCAGTAATGCATCAGTGGTTTGCGCATTGGCCAGCAATGTAGCGTGGCCCTCCCACGATGATTCCAGCATCTCGCCGCGAGGATCGACCAGCTTCACGCCGTTGTCCTGATGAACAGAAGAACATAAGATATTGCTGTTTGAACAGCATATATGCAGCTTACTGGCTCGGGGTTGTGCGAGGCTGTCACCATAACGCCAATTGTCTTGCCATCAAGTTTCTTGCTCCTCAGAGCAGCCAAGATGCCCACTCTGAACAGGACAGAATCCAGCGTTTCCCCCCTGATTTCGCGTTCAGATCAAAGCGCACGGTTGCGATCTACAAATTGAAATACGCACAGTGTTCTGAACCCTGCAGTGCCATACTGAAATTTCAGTTTGGATGGCTTTTCGTGCTTAACCGACAGAGAGCGTATATTATCGTGCGGCAGTGCAGACATGGTTGGACGTGAAGGAAAGACCGAAACTGCGGCTGAGCCAAATTGGCTTTGCTGTGGCTGAGCGGAAGTCCATCCTTGCTTACAACCATGCCAGCCAGATCCCCAGCACAGAATCTCCTGGACAAAGCCGACAAGAAGGCAAATTCATCTACGGGATGGTTCTCTTCGTCTTCCACAAAGTTCGAGGAAGCCGGCGACCTCTATCAGCAAGCCGCTAATGCCTTCAAGCTCGAGAACTCGTTTAGGGAGGCTGGTGATGCTTTTGCAAGAGAAGCCGAATGCAGGGAGAAGTGCAAGGAAATGAATGAAGCTGCGAATGCCTGGTGGAATGCTGCCAAGGCGTACAAGAGAGGATACCCCGACTGTGAGTTTGACAGTTTGCTCGAGTACACAGCTACCTGAACTCGCTCCACAGTGGCCATCCAAGCTTTAACGCAAACGATAACGCATCTGACGCATGGAGGCCGATTCCGTCAAGCTGCGGATCGAGAGAAAGAGATTGCACAAATATACTGGCATGAGATAAACGACCTTCGCAAAGCATGCGAGAGCTTAGAGCGAGCAGGTGACTGGTATTCACAGGAGGATGCTACTGCGTTAGTGTCATTGTCTGCAATCGAACTTTTTGCTAACCTACTACGCAGCACCGCCAACGCGTGTTTCAAGGAAGCCGCAGACCTGCATGCAGAGATTGAGGAGTACCCTCAAGCCATTGCTCGCTACGAGCAGGTCGCCAACCACTCGCTCACATCTGCCCTGACGAAGTACAGCGTCAAAGAATACTGGCTAAGATCGTGTCTGTGCGCCCTCGCCATGAAGGTCAGTGTGCCTCCGTTTCCTGTGTCCTTGATCTTTACCGACTGGTCGCAGGACGTTGTGACGGCGAAACGGAGTATCACCAAATACTCATCTCAGGACACAACGTTTACTTCTACTCGGGAATGCAAGTTCGTGAACGTGTTAATGGAGGCCGCCGAGGCGGGCGACCAAGAAATGTTCACCGGTGCCGTTGTCGAGTACGACAAGATCACAAATTTGGACAACTGGAAGACCGCGATCTTGCTGAAGATCAAGAGAGGTATAGTCCAGGATGAGCCTGACATTCTTTGAGGTAGATATGCGCTGGCCATGGACATGACTTTGAATACCTTGTATCTATTACAGTTCCCTTGCCAATAATATTGTGCGCGGTGTGCAACCACGTATACTCGCGATCACGTAAGCTGTACACTGCTATGGATATGCCTACGCGGTTGAACTCATTTTATATCTTCCCCCCGATGCTGGCTTCCTGGGCTCTTCGTATTCTTCATTTTTTGTATGCTGCAATAGTTTTTGTAACCTCATCGCTGAAAACTTTCCGCCGCGCCCAGCCTCAACCTCTCACCGCCCATCGCAGAAAACTACCTTCACACTTATGTCTCCTCCTAGTCTCAGATAGTCAAACCGACGCGGACGAGACGGAAAGCGCGTTTTTGGAGTGCGTACGGAGAACCGTCGCGTGGTGCCGCGCTGTAGGAATCGAGAACCTCACAGCGTACGACAGGGAAGGTGCGCAGCTAACCGGATTCTGCTTTGAGGTTTCCGAGTCTCATATACTCCAGGCGTCCTTGTGAAATGTTCAGGGAGCATCCGTGAACATATGAGAGCCCTGGACGAGCACATTGACGAGGATAGCACAGAATCAGAAGTCGAATATCCGTTAACGCCCCCCCTCTCTGAACCTTCAGTGTCAAGAAGCACTTCTCCCGACCCCGCAAAACTACCTGTCGAACTCGACGTGGTGACAATCCGGTCGTCCGAAAGCCGTCTGCGTGTTAGTCCCGTCAAACGTAGAAGAAACATCGCTGTACGAAGACGTCCACCGCGTAAAGTCCCCTCACACGTATGCTCCCGCTTACCGTCGCTGACACCTGTCAAGGCAAAGACAAGGCACCACTAGCAAACCAGCTGACCCTTCATATCATCTCACGCGACTCATCAAAACCAGCTATAGCATCTGCTGCCCGGTCGCTCATACGAAGCGAAGCTCTCAAGAGTAAGGGTGTGCCTTCGGCCAGCGACTATGAGCTATCAATCGCTGAATTGAATGCTGTCCTCGAAGGTATGGCTATTTGCATACAGTTAGCATCCGCTTCTGATGCTTTCCTTCCCAAGGAGGGTTGCCGTCTCCAGATTTCATGATTGTGCATCACGTCTCACCAACGTGCTATCCACGTCCACCCCTCGAACT
Source organism: Leucogyrophana mollusca (assembly GCA_021014945.1). Classification (NCBI taxonomy): domain Eukaryota; kingdom Fungi; phylum Basidiomycota; class Agaricomycetes; order Boletales; genus Leucogyrophana; species Leucogyrophana mollusca. The sequence continues at coordinate 84,303 of MU266407.1, read as the reverse complement.
CCACGGCTTTCCGCCTTGGCAGATTACACTGAGCGAGATGCAGTAAGTTTTCTGTATACAGCATCACTGCCGCATCCGCCAAATAACTCTAACCGGAACAGCCGTACACACACAGATGGCGGCTCGTTTACATGGCCATACACCTCGGTTCCCTCTGAGCGCGCACTGCCACTTGATGAAGCAGCGTTTTGCCGGGCATTAGACGAATATGCAGGCGCCGAGATGCGGTTAGGGAAGTGATGACCATGTTGATGGTACTGCCTAGTATACCGGTGTGTAGACTACATTTCCTCAGCTACACACTGCAAGCTTGGGGTGTTCTTGATGTCCCTAACCATTGCTGGAGTCGGGTGTAACACTCCGTGGACATGTAAACGTAGGCTATCCGCAGCATTTGAAGTGTGCACTGCTTCCGGCGCGGGCGCTCGTCGTATTTTGCCCGCATGCTACCGATCTCACCGCTTTTGCTATTTTCAGCTGCACTTCAACGTTCGCTCTCTAGTTTCAGGCATACATATGGATCTCCAGTGACGTTGATCGGAAGCAAATTGGTGGATCGGGACCGCTATTAATTGTCAGCAATGCCTTAGATCAGATATTTGCGGTATGTGTGCTTGCACCCATCAAATGCCAGATTCTTTCGGAGTTCTGGTACTTTTTATTGATGGACCAGCGCTTGGCCCGCCAACATAAATACAGGCCTCCCTGTGATTCTGGACCACTAAATCTTTCTCATCGATTTACATAGCATGTCCAGCTTCAGACCTGCATCTCTTGAGCACGAAGCCTCCCTGCCCAGGGCGGCGACGGAACCGCTCCGGCCGACCCCAGCCATGAAGAAGAGGATCATCGTTTGCTGCGATGGGTAGGTGGATGCTTCGTGGCACAACGTGGCCCTTATCTGATTATGATCCTTCGCTCTTTAGGACATGGCAAGACGGAGTTGTCGTCAAAGAACGCTGGAAGTACACCAATGTCCTGGTAAGTTTCACCTTGACTTACAAGTGAAAGCTAGCTCATCAGTGGCGTCCTCAGAAACTGTCCAGGGCACTGAACCACGTTGACAACCGAACGTGCGTGATAAGAGGAACAATGGTTTGGTTCACAGGTTCTTAACAATATCATGCTTCAGGTCAACCCCAATTGCACAAATTGTTTTCTATCAAAGTGGCATCGGCAGCGCAAACAACATTTATTCTGAATATGTTCAAGGTATTGTATTCTTGTATTGACACATTGATAGGAATAACTAAATAGCCAACTCACCTCCTTAGGTGCTACCGGCGCCTCGCTTGGTGCGTTCATGTGTGGCCACGATGAATTGCCTCTAATGGTTTCTGTATTCAGTTGATAAAGTGCAGGAGGCATATGCATTCATTGCACAGTGAGTGGGTTTCCTGGTCGTTTTTCGCAGCTTGTTGATATAGATTTTGTAGGAATTATCATCCCGGCGATGAAGTATGTAATGTCAGCGATGTAGTCTCTTCCTTTGGGCTGACGTGAATATCCCAGATTTATCTCTTCGGGTTTTCTAGGGTAAGCCTATACAATCATGTCTTTTCGACGTGGTCCTCATGTCGCGTTAGGGCGCATACACCGCTCGTATGGTAGCCATGTTCATCGTCAGTGCCCCTTCCTAGCTTCTCCGGCTCGTCTGTCTGACCGCGCTCATATGACAGGGAGCAATCGGTGTCCTAGACCGCACCGACATGGACCACTTCGCTGACTTGTTCATAGCCTACCAAAAGCTCGGGAAGGCCGATGATGCAGCTGGTTTGCATTTGTTTCATATGGTTGCTTCTTTGTTTAATGTCCCATTTTTGTCCAGAGACCGCCGCTCTACAAGCTCAGCTTGCACCTTGGACATCCCACGAATCTCGCGGAAAAAGGAGAGCGGATTCGGATGACGATTCGTTCTCTATCAAGTATGCCTCATCATGCCTCCCTTCTACGCTTCGCTGAACACCTGGCTTCAGATGTGTTGGTGTCTTCGATACTGTCGGTTCCGTGGGTTTGCCGGAGGAGATTACGCACAGATCACCGTCGACAAAATCTATATTTGGATTCCCCAACACTATGCTCGGAGAACATATAGAACGTGCTTATCAAGCGTTAGCAATCAATGAAACTCGGGCGGACTTTGTGAGTTTTAAGCTTATAATAGCAGTGATCAGCTGCTGATCGTTTCACAGAACTGTGCCAAGTTTGAACAATCTATTGGTGGCCGGCGAAAGGGCCAGGTCCTGAAGCAGGTGAGAGTACATTTTCTAGTATACATTTTATTGGCTAACGTAGTATAATCCTAGTGCTGGTTCACAGGCTCGCACTCGGATGTAAGTGCTAACTTGTACGTCCTGTGCGACGTAATTGATGTTTTTTCCAGATCGGGGGTGGCTGGCATGATCATGATTTGTCCGATTTGACCCTCACTTGGATGGCAGTAAGTAATAACGCCTGTTCTACGTACAGCTAGTTAACCCCCGAGGATCACAGGCTAACATCGGAGATATGTTGTCTGTGGACCTTAAGTACATTGCAGGCCTGCCGGACCCCAGCCATCCTTGGGGAGAGCAACCTCCGCACGAGTGAGTGGTGTTGCCCCACGGCCATTTGTCATCGGTGCTCACGAAACTGGACCCACGCAGTCCCAGGACAGGAATTTTCGTGTTGGCCAATAGTGTCGTGCGGCAGCTCCCGACAAAGACCGATGATGTTACCCACGAGACGATCCACCCATCCGTGTTGGAACAGGCGCATATGTTGCCACAACTGAAGCAGAATATCGAGGCCTGCCCATCGCTTGTGTGTGGACTGCTTCCTCTTGAGGCGGAGTTCAAGAACAACTGGCCTTACGTGCCTGGAAAGCATCCCCTGGGGGAATCTAAAGGATCTGTCCAAGTCCAGGCCGCAGCTGGAAGTACAACATCCTTCCTGTGGAGTTCGACCAGGGAGGTGGTGACCAAGGGGACCGGGTTGGGCCAGCAGGTCCTCAAGGAAGTCCAGACACAGACTGGAGTGAAAGATGTAACGTCTGCCTCCGATTGGTTGAATTGCCTCGCGCACGAGAGCCACGTCGGTGCTGTTCTGAAGGAGTATGCCAAATATCAGGGAAAACTTTAGGAGCTAGGTTAAGAATGTGCTCATTTGTATTTTATTCATTATGCATTATGTTCGGATTTCTTGGTGTCCGCCTATGCCTGTGTCTGTGTGAATCACCTTCCATATTGGGGTACAGCTCTTCTCCGAGGTATTCTTGATTCCGTTCGATCGTTGTGAGCGTTTTTTGATGGAGCACTGAGCTCATGGTTAAAGGCCGTATTGCCTACCGCAAGGCAATGCTGGTTCTCGCACATATCTAAACAGAATATTCACCGTACATTCCAGAACTCTACCTTGGCAGTGCCTTCCATGTCTGTCTTACACGATTTATCTGATATCACCTCCGAGCCAGACGCTATAGAAGAGGACGGCGACATTTACCGAGGTGAGGCGCCAGTGCTTCCCAGATCTCCTTCTCCAGAGTCTATTGTCTCTGCGTCCTCGTCCTCTTCCTCGTCCTCTTCTTCTGGATCATTTATCACTGGCGGGCGCATTGGCGCTCTCGCTGCCGTGGTGGAGCATGCAATCACACGGTGGGCACGCCGAAATTCCTCTGCTTCTTCTTCCTCCTCCAACTCGACCCGATCTACATCTTCTCTTCGCTCTTCTGTCTTCACATTGTCACGACCCCGCCAGGCTCGGAGACGCAGACGTCGATCAAGCTCTGCCAATCTTCATTCCGCCGCTTCGGAGCGCGATATAGCGGCTCGTCTCAGGGCCAGGCAGGAGTCGAGGCAGATCCCTCGCGAGTTCACTCTATACCTCCCTCCGTCCCTCTGTCCAGACAGCGCACAGCTGTCTGCTCTTCCTTCGACGCAGCCTAATGAGTACATTTCGCACTCATCCTCGCTGCCCCTTATCCTCAGCGAGTTAGAAACAGCGCTGAGGAAGCCTTCGAGAGCTCGTCGAAACCGTGAAAAATCACGACAGCAAACCACGTCATCTTCTGGCTCAGCTCAGCATCAGGACTCCCTGTTACCCGAATCTCTCAGGGCGCCGAGCCGCCCAGCTTCTTTCACCGATCTAGATGGCTTTCGCGCGGCGAGGAAGGGGAAGCAGAAGGAAATACCACACCCCATTCCAGAGGTACCCAAAATGTCCATATTTGGGGCTACCCACGAAGTACGAAGGGCTCCAAAGGCATGGTGGCTCGACGTAGCCAGTCCCTCCTGGGACGACATGCGTTCCATTGGCAAGGCGAGCCCAGGTTCGTTTTGTCTCTCTCTCGTTCTGACCGCCTTGACAGCTTCTTCACCTTCATCCGCTGACGCTCGAGGATATCCTCCAGCAAGAACCGCGCGAGAAACTGGAAGTCTTCACAAGACTTGGTTATTATTTTATAGTATTTCGAGCACTAGAGAACCCAGCTGTCCGAGAGCGTTTCCGGCGCAACCAGGTAGAGGGTGATGATTTATTAAACAGTGAGGGGGCCATAGGCGAGGCCAACGTATACCTAGTTGTATTTCGAGAGGGTATTTGCACAGTGAGTTGTCTCGCCTACTGTCACTAGCTCTTGCTCTCACACACATTCAGTTTCACTTTACGGACATTTCAGGTAAGGATAATCGCCCTGGTATCAGAAAAGCTGTATTCAACACCAAATCCAGAGCACATCGATAGAGTGCGAAATAGAGTTAAGCTTCTCCAGGACAGCTTCCACATGTCTTCGGGTGCGCTTTCCAGGTGATGCGATAGGTTTCTGTATGTTAATACCGACACATCTACAGACTGGATTGCCCACGGACTTCTCGATTCAGTGGTCGACTCATTCTTTCCACCCTTGAAGGAGATAGAGAAAGAAGTCGCAGCCGTCGAGGCGCTGGTATTCTCGACCGACGATACCACCGACGCAGCTTCCGTCGAAACGTTGGCACCGTCGGATGACCTCGCCCATATCTCAGTGGATAACCCGTCAGGGCAGAAGAAAGATGCCGAGAAGCTCCCCATCACTGACGAGAAGGGCGATTTCCCGGGCGACCCCACCGCGAGCCTGAGGACAAGGTTCTCCTTACCTCGACCCACCCGACCACTTTTCTTCCGGCAACTGAAGCGCAATATGTACTCCATCCTGGAATTCTTCGCATCTGCTCGTAAAGTCCGAACAAAGCAGTCCCAGACAGCGACAGTCGTGACCTTGCGGCGCATGGCCAGAACGCGGAGGCTCGTTACCTCACTTAGTCGCTTGCTGGCGACCAAGTCGGAGGTCGTGTCACAGATTCGCAAGAGATTTTTCACCGCGGGGCAACAGTCGGGTAACCGCGCGGGACAGAGCGATGATATCGAAATCGCTATTCATATGGGTGACGTACAAGGTATGGATGCCCCTCGATGCGCTTTGGGTGTGTACGATAATATACCGCTGTGTAGACCACATCATTACACTCCAGCAAGCCCTTTCCCACTATGAGCGTACGCTCAGCGATTCACACCCGGCCTACCTCTTCCAGCTTCGAATGAATGTGTCGACAGCCAAATCGGGGACGGACAAGTCGGTTATGATGCTGACTGTTATTAGTCTCGGTGTCGTGTGCATCCAGGTCGTAATCGGTACGTTACACCCATCATGATTTCATGGTGAACCATGTTAATGCTCGCCCAGGCATATTCTCGATGAACGTCACGATACCAGCAAACAGCATTGTCCCTCCAGGGCCGTACTACTGGTTTGGCATCGTGATTGTGCTGTCGGTGTTGGTGGAATGCTGTTTTCTGGGATTAGTAAGGTATTGGTGGAATCAGGCGAAGAGGAGGCCGGGGTCTCTGGAGTGAGGCGGAGGAAACATGTTGGGCTTTTACATTGGCATGTTACGTTCGGTGTTTAGAGACGGTCAACATTTTGGGCGGACTTGACTTTTTTGTGGACGTCGAGCATGCATATATTACAGGGGTGCTCATCTAGTCGGGAAGTGTTGAACAAAGCAAGGATGATGACATGACAGAGGGTAACTAGTAATAATCATAGCCCTGATGTAGTGCGAAAACGAAGTGACATGATGATAATGACGGAGGGATCCAAGAAACGACGACGAAGGGGGTTAAGAGCCCTGAAGCTCATCGTCACGTTTCGTACCGCACAGAGTCAAGACTTGTCTGGTCTCTTGTAGCACCGCATTGACTATAGTTGGCATTGATAGCAATGTTAGCTCCGGGGGCGACGAACACGAGGTCAAGGCGTGCCCACCTTTGGCTCGGTATTGCCCGTGTTTGTGCTCCAGCTGCTCATACCCCATGCGTAGCTTATCTTCCTGGTCCCGTAGGACCTCATCCTCCCGCAGGAGCTTCTCTGTCTCGGCGCGAAGTCTTTGGAGAGTCTGGGTGACGTTACGTCTGAGGGTCTTCATCCCAGCGAGTTCTTCCTGATACTTGGCACGCATCTGGTCCCACTCGATATCTGAAGATCTATGGATCAAACGCCCGCAGTGATCGCGAACTTCTGATCTACGTACCCGCATTTTCGACCTCCCCGGCAGCGGCCTCATACTTCATCATCTGCTCGGACCAATCCCGATCCATGGCCCAAGACACCGTCTTTGCCGAGTAATTCATACTTAGGCGAAGATCGGTGTTGTTCCGCTTGAGACTGCTTCGTCGGCGCGCCATGGCAGGGCGCTGTGGGCAATCGCCATCTCTATTGGGGAGGTCGTCTTCGGAGGGCGGTGATGCATCTGCGTCGCGTTCGTCTTCCGTGGGGTATATTTCCGGCGCATCGACGGGACTGTCACATATTTCCGAGAAGACAGCCGAGGCGGAACCACGGAACGGATGGGGTAGTGGTTCGGGGGAAGTTGCGGAGAGAGCGGCGGCGAGGTCGACTTCGTTGTGGTCAGCGACTGAACGGGTGCTGTGGTCGATGCTGTTTTCGTGGGGGTCTTCGGGGATGGCGTGGATTGTGCGTTTTATTTCGCGGTACTGGCCTTCCTGGGTATTGCTCTCGTAGCTTCTCCTTCTGAGGATCTTGCTATCGCGGGTGGAACTCTCGAGGGTGGAGCTTTCGTGAGTGGCATGTTCGCGGATGGAGCTTTCGTGAACGGCACTTTCGTGGATGGAGCTCTCGTGCACGGTACTTTGGTGGAGATGGGTCTCAGATTCATGCGAAGTGCTCTCGTGGAGGACGATTGAACTTCCCACAGGCGACGGTTTTGATTCGTTGTGGTGGAACCTTTTACTCGCTCTCGATGGTGAGCGTCGAGTGGGCGCTGCAGTCTTGTGAGATATTCTCTCGGCGGTTGACGAGAGGCGTGAGTGGGTGGAATGTATTGACGATCGGCGGGAGGTGGATGCGTGGTTATGCGGAACCATATTCGCACAGCGGCTGCAGCAGAAGGAGTTACGCGGGCCCGCGTCGACGGACGATGCCCTCCTCCTCGTCGAGCCCTCCCCGTCCCGCTGGGCTTCCTCGCGGCGTATCCACTTTTCCATCTCCTTGAGCCGAAAGTCAGCAGGTGCATGGAGGGTAACGAATGGGGTGGTGACGCCGTATCTGGACGCAGAATAGGCGTACGCGAGTCGCTGGCACTTTCTGATCATGCGATCCTTGAGGTGCCGGATGTTGAGAAGGCGTTCCCAAGAGGCCTCGCGGGCCTTGGCGAGCTCGGATGACTCTGCTTTGAGCAGCTGGGAGTATAACTGCGCCGTCCGTGGTGGCAAAAGGACCTGGACTGGGTCGTGAGGGATGGTCCGACAGTAGGATGTACTGTACTTGCCTTTAGCTGGTTCGGGGTGTCTGTGCATTGGAGAAAACGCCATCCTGAGCGAGCAGCATCGTCGTGGGGTTCAAGCTGGCCTCTGACTGGGCTGGCCTGAAGGTAGTCGAGGTGGGGGATAGAGGCTGCGGTTGAGGATGAATCTCTGCCCATGATCTCTCGGGGGGAGACCGGGTGCTGAGAGAAGGCTATAAAACGGATTGGGCACGAGTTTTTAGGCGAGAAAAGCTTTATTGATCGGGTACAGTACGTTATTACAACACAAGGCACTTTGTACATCAAAACTTCATTTATTTGTACACGGCCCACCGAGCGAGAATCCCCCCTGGGTTCCAGTACATCGCAAGAGATATCCCATCGTGGTTCGCATCTATCAGACGGTCACCAGACCAGCGGTTGGACATCTCCCATCCTGTCCCATCTTATCAGTCGAGAACGCTCGGCGATAGAGACCTCTTCCGCCAAAGGCAGCCGTGCTCCTCAGGGAGTGCAACGAGAACATTGCAGTTCCGGTGCCAGGGGACTGAATAGCCATATCATTTCAGGTGTAAAATAACATGCCTGTTCCTTGTCACTCATTACGCTCGTTTGGCCTGGAGGATCTGTTGGCCCAGGCCTCATGCTCGCCGCCATTCGCTGTCCGTCTGCATCAGCAGCCACCAACTGGCGCAACTGTCTTGTAAGAGTCGGCCATAACGTCGGGCGGGACAATGGAGAGCGGAAGCAAAAGGCCGTGGGAACTTTCCGGCGAGTGGCAGCGCGCCTATTAGTAACTATTCCGCCCATGAGCCTTTCGTCCGCAACAATACTGACCGCCATTAGGGCTCAAGCCAAGCTCGGGCTCTTGATTGACAGCCACAGTCCTCGCCTTCATGTCGTCGACCTTGGCGAGATACGAGTCTTTTCTCTTAAATAATGTCTCCACAATTTCAACTCTCGAATCTTCGCTCAGATCTGTCACCTGGTTTCTCCCTGGCAGGTTCAAAGATGCTGAATTAGCCTCAGAAGCTCGTCAGTCTCGTCGTTACCATGCTCGTGTCCAGTTAATAATCCGTTTGTCATTCAGTGTCTGCTTTGCTCAATGTCACGAGTCTATACCATGATACGCTCCTCGCAAGAATAGTGCAGAGTGACCCCAACTGGAAGCCAATTATCCCGACGCCGCTGCATACTCGCTACACGCGCGCTTGGTCGGACAAGGAAAGCTTATACAAATGGGCTGCAAGGGTCCTTGAGCTCGTCCGCTTCACGCAGCTTCTCATCGAGATGGGCTTGCGCAGGAAAGTCTCACACAAGAACAGATGGCGGGGCATCGTTCTGCTCGAGGCCCTAAAGTGCGTGGCCTACCAGGTGTTGCATAGGAGCTGCTAATTGTTGTCTACAGAGTCATCCTCCGATTCACCCTCTTGAAGATCACGCGGAGACCACTCCTGTCGCCTCCAATCCCAGAACGTGACATTGACCCAGCTTCGCTTCCACCTCCATCCAATCTCTCGTCTCCCACTCTCGCTGCAACCACTCCTTATACCTCTCCCCCCGCAACTCCCGACCACCTGAAGAACAACCATATCCCTCTTCAGCCCAATGCACTCCTTCTCACCCCTCCTCCCCCTGCACGTTCTGATACATCCGTGGAAGACTACCTCCTTCCAAAGGCACTTACAACCTCTTCTGTCAAGCCCTCACTCTGTCTGGTAAAGCCCCTGTCATCTGCACAAGATTGGCTTGCAGAGGGCGTGTATGTCATACGTCCTCTGGTCTATGGTAGGTAGCATCTCAAACAGTGCCAAGAATTAGCTAATGTCATTTCAGCTATACTATTGAGCACGAGAAAACACAAGGACCGTGCTCTTGCGACTGCTTTTGCGATGGAGTTGGTTTCACGAAGCCTCCGCCGCACTCCCCCCGCGTCAGCCACCGTCGAACGCAGTGAATACGCACGCAGAGACCGTGACATGCTCTGGTATCTCCTGCGTGGATCCGTGTGGGAAACGTACACGCGGTGTGTCCACACCCTCTTACATACATCTGACCCAGCTGAGCTTCTTGATCGGTTTACAGCCCCAAGATAGAGTCCTTCGTCGAAACGACGGCCCGTGCACCCATACTGAGTCTCGTCAGTGCCGTGGTGAAGGATTGGATACCTCTGATCGATGAGTACTACTATTGTGAGTGCGCCGCCACAGTAGCCGGGACCTTGCTGACGCCATCGTTCTGATCTATCTGATCAGACACGGCTCCATGATTTATCTTAGTACCTGGGTTCTCTTACGGATTGTGTCTGATGTACTGCCCTGTAGTACACTTTTCGCCTCCTGTCAAGGATGCTTCTTTTTGCTATATTTATGGCCCATAGGTTGGATGATCCGATTTCGGTTTGTTCTCTACAGTTCTCCACACTTGCATTTTGCCGGCACCCTGTGGGGTGGAGCAATAAGTATATTGGGTCGCCTCGGTCGTCTTTGAAAGCCGACATGACTGATGACACTGACAGTCAACTGACAGCCAGCAGACAGCCGAGGGCCATGTCAAAAATGTTATCACGACGCTATCGCTTTTTTGTAATTATGTCCCACATCCCACTGCGAAGGCCCGCCCGACGACGGGGGGGCCGAGTGGGTCTCAGGTGACATCAGGTCGCGATAAATTAACGAACCCACAGGCAAGGACGTGGGCGCGTGGGCCCATATAACTGGAGGTAATTGGTTACGACTCACAGAACCTGTTCCCACTCAACAGCGATACCCACCATGTCCTCACCCTCTCCACCTACCTTGCCTGGACCGCGACGGATTGTGACCGCCTATAACGAAGACGGGAAGGCCATCGCCCGGGTTGATGACCTGGATGTTCCGGGATATGTGCATGAGTTCTCTGCATCTCTGTGTAGTGCAAGGCATTGACTCGTTTTGCGTAGGACGTGCCTGGTATGGATGGCATCCGGTCCGGCTGCTACTGGGCCACCACCGACGGCATGCCAACAAATGACAACAACACTACGTGAGCAGTGCAACTTCTTCGCCATTCTGAATTCATCATGAGCGTTGATCAATAGCGAAGACGGCGCTACCCGTCAGATTGGGGATTATGGACTCATCATTCCTGGGGCCACGAACTTTAGATACACCGATCTTGGCCCAGGGGTCTGCACACCAATGGTGCGAGCTACTGCAGAACTCGAGAAGATGTCACTGACGGCATGCATACTTACGATTGGTGTGATTCACCCACAGCACCGGACGCCTTCTGTGGACTATAACATCCTGAGTAAGCCCCGCGCTTCATGGCGTTTTCATCTTCGCTGATCAATACCGTGTGTTCGGACCAAAGTTTCAGGCGAGCTGATTCTGATAACTGAGGCCGGCGAGGAGAAGCACCTCAAGAACCCCGGTGACGCGGTTATTCAGAAGGGGACGAACCATGCGTGGAAGAATCCTACGCAGGGGTGGACGCGGTGGGCTACGGTCCTGGTTGATGCGAAGCCTGCGCTGGTGGATGGGAAGGAGATGGGCTTTTCGATGGGCTAGGCTCCACACTTTTGGAATGTCATGATTGTCCGTGTAAGGATACATGTTTGATACCACTTCTTGCTTTGCGACTCGGCCCGCTGGCCTCCCGGCTAACCAGGCGCAGTGCGGTTCACTGGAGATTGACGAATAGCCCGCCGTCGACTAATAGGGATGCACCGGTGACATATTTCGCTAGGTCGCTGGCGAGGAAAACCATTGGCCCAGCGATGTCATCCGGTTCTGCGACATCGAGTCAATCCTGCCATCCGGAGTGCTATGCTCGAACGGGAAACTTACGACCGAGTCTACCCAATACCGTGCGTTTGATCGTATACTCACGCTTCTCGTCATTTGCAAGATCTTCCTTGTTTATGTCGGTGGCGATTGTGCCCGGGAGTATGGCGTTGCAGCGGATGTTGTACTTGCCAAGTGCGATAGCGCAGCTCTGCATCATGGATAGAATGCCGGCCTTGGTTGGAGTATAATGGCTATCAGCGTGATAGGGTCGCCTAAGTGGTTCACTTTGGAGGAAGCTGGGACTCACCATTGAAATTCACCACCAACGAGCGCCGAGATGGAGGCAAGACCGATGATTGAGCCCCCTTGGGGTACCTGGCTCTTCATTACATTCCCGACGGCTATAGGAGGTGGGTTAGTGGTAAATTTTGCAATTGGAAGCGGGAGGTAAATGACCTTGCACAACATAGAAGGAGCCGTCGAGATTTACTTGTCTCGTGCGTTCCCAGGTGGCATGGGGCATCGTCAGAAACTCGGCAAATGGGCATATCCCCGCATTACTGACAAGCACATCTACACCACGTCACACAGTTTGTCTCTTTCTTATCCATAAAGACGCGACGTACCGATACGCCCGAAAGCCTCGACACCAACACTGACAATCTGTTCTCAAGGATCAGCCTGAAATGAAGACCGCGGAAGACGGGTAGATAGCGCACCTTCTGTGAAGTTCCAGGGTCCGCGATATCGCCGGGGACAGCGACTACGCGACACTGAGTGTGGGTGGACTCAATCTCTGTTTTCAACGACTGGAGCTCCGCTTCGGTGTCCTGGTCTCCAAAATAGTGCAGGATTAAGCCGATTGCGCCATGTTTAGCTGATTCGAGGGCGCACGCTCTTCCTATCCCTCGGGACGAGCCAGTTATGCAGACGATCTTGTTTGCAAGCAGTGCCATCGCGGCGGCTGGACAGCGTATAGCGATAATGCCCCGCCTATATAGGGAGCCATTATTGCGCTTGACCGGGCCCACCTGGCAGAGCCAACAATGCTGGTTCTATGGGATATGCGGGGTACGCGGTGCACCCGGTCCGTATGCTGTACCATCATGACCTCCTCATGACCCTCCCACAATATCACCCACACTCCAATTATATACCCTTCCAAAGGGTGCGTGACCAGGATGGGACTGGCATTCGGCCTTTGGCCCGCATTGTGGGTTTTGGCAGGCTTTTAAGGGAGGAAGATAAAGAGAAATAATTGACCTTTCGGTGCGCATCCATTTCTGCATAATCCATCTACCATGCCTCAAGCAAAGATGTACGTGTCGTGCATTGTGTCTTGCTGCTCAAGCTGAGAGTTAATAACCCCTGTCTCTCACCAGCTACTACGATACTGACGCGGACCTTGGTGTCCTCAATAACAAGACCATCGTCTTCTTGGGGTCAGTGGTCACCGCTTCGCGTGAGCCAACTGCTTGCTAATGTGTGGAGCATAGCTTTGGAAACCAGGGCTCCGCCCAGGCTCAGAACCTTCGGGACACCGGTATCCCAAATGAACAAATCCTCATTGCCAACAGGGTAGACTCATATGCCGAGACGGCCAAAGCCAAGGGGTTCAACGTAACGCATGACTTTGGCAAAGCCGCTGCAGTCGCAGATGGTAGGCTCCCAAAACACTTCATACACTCGCAACTGACGCCCTTTCAGTGCTATTCATCCTGATCCCTGATCAGGTCCAGCCCCGCGTATTCAACGAGCAGTTCTCGCCAGTAATGAAGAGCTCGGCAGTCATCGTCGTAGCCAGCGGGTACAATGTCTTCTTCAACTTGCTCAAATTCCAACCTGGACAGGATGTTGTTATGGTGGCTCCAAGGTGACATTGAAACAGTCGACTTCCACGTTATTTCCGCTAACACGGTCGCATAGAATGATTGGATCTTCAGTGCGTTCACTATACGAGAAGGGTCGCGGTTTCCCTTGCTTCGTGTCCGTCGAGCAGGACGGCACTGGTAACGGATGGGCATCTGCCCTTGCGCTTTCACGAGGAATCGGTGCCACGAAGGCCGGAGCTATTGCTTCGTCTGTTCGCGAAGAGACTGCGATGGACTTGATGGCAGAGCAAGCTCTCTGGCCCAACATCATCATGATGTTCAGGTATAGTAAAACGATTTCATACGAGTACATGCGCTCATTGGCGTTCAGAGAAGCCTTCAATGTATTGAAGGATGCTGGGTGTTCAGACGAGGCTCTGTGCTACGAGATGTAAGCAGTTCCATATCGTCCATGGAATTAGGGGCTCACATTTTCTCCGCAGGTGGATGTCCAAAGAACCCGCTGAGATCTTCGAGCGTGCAGCTGATGACGGTTTCATTGCTCAGGTACGATGCTCGCCTCTCCACCGAACGCATTCTGATGGTATCTTTCACAGCTCAAGCACCATTCCACCGTCTCTCAATTCGGTCAGCTGAGTGGATCGCTCAAGCTCGGTGGTGAGGCTATGCGTGAACATTTCAAGGACATCTTGTACAACCAGGTATGTGCCCTTTTCCTGCATCACAGAGAACATACCTTACCGCTGATTTTCAGATCCTCAACGGCAAGTTCACCAAAGAGTTCAGCAAGATCGAAGATGATCTTGAGAAGGAGGGTCTCGATAACCCATTGAACGAGCTTTACAGGAGATCGGAGGAAATTGAGCTTGTACAAGCCGAGAAGAGAGTCAGAGCGAGATTGGCTGGCTTGCTGTGATCATTCCCTCTGCTTTGTTGTGCGTCACTGTAGATAGAAGAAACATGTAGCCATGTAAATTATCCGATTCTGATTCCAATCTTCCGGATCCCAAGCGTTTAGTGGCTGTGCTGAATTGGCGGGCTGAGGGCGAAGTTTTTGCTTGTTTGTACACTTTGCTCTCTATCCTTCTTCCTTTGAGCGAATCACGGGTAAACCTCAAGGCAGCAGTTCCGAGTATACGAACAAACGGAAAAATGGACGTCGACATGTCGCCTACTCGTAAATCGTACGTATCTTCAACGCGGGGGAAGGTCAGATGGTACTCACTCTTTTCCAGAACCCGCGACCATTCCACGGACACCCTCCGCACTAAGCGCTCTCACCGTTCTCACTCTCGAGACAAAGACCGCAGGGAAAGGCGGAGGGATAGGGACCATGATGACAGACGTAGGCGCAGCCGCGACAGAGGCAGTGAACGGGACCACCGTGACAAAGAAAGGCGCAGTAGGTCTCGTGGTGGGTCACACCGAGACAGAGACAGAGACGGCGAACGCGACAGGGACAGAGATAGAGATAGAGAAAGACGTCACCGCGGGAGCGACCGACGAGATGGAGAACGTCGTCACCACGATCGCGACAGGGAAGACAGAGATCGAGACAGGCGTCGAAAGAGAGAAGAAGGGGACGAAACCCCAGAACCCAGAGATCATGAGGAGCGCTCCAAAAGGAAGCGCCATGATGACATTGACGATGCTTTCCCGCCGCCGCCACCATCGTCAGCTGGTTTACCACCGCCGCCACCTCCGCCTCCGAAGGACAGTCCTCGTAGCAGGACTTCTGACCGCAGAGATCGCTCACGTGAACGCAGGTATGACGATCGAAACAGAGCTCGCGATCCTCGAGATGAGTTCGATGACCCACCCCGATACCGGAAAGGCGGAGAGCGCAGAGATTCAAGGCGCCCTTCGGGTCCCCCGATCGACGACACTCCGCTTGACGAGGACGAGCTGGATAAGCGCATGAGCGCTCCTCCAATGAAGTAGGGCATATTCACATGATTTATTGGACCTCTATCTGACATACATTGTCCCTAGGCGACCTTCGCCTTCGTACGAGGCTCCTGTGGAGGATTACAACCCCGACGAACCCAAAGAAGACGATTCTGAAGCTCGGTCTGTCTTTGTTTCTCAGCTAGCCGCTCGTCTCACGGCGCGTGATCTTGGGTACTTTTTCGAGGACAAACTCGGTGAAGGTACCGTGATGGACTCGAGGATTGTCACCGACAGACTGTCTCGTCGATCCAAAGGGTAAGTCAGCATGGCGATATACTTTTCGCTCAAGCTAATACCATACAGTATTGGATACGTGGAGTTCCGCACCATCGACTTGGTGGAGAAAGCACTCGCCCTCAGTGGCACTGTCGTAATGGGTTTGCCTATCATGGTGCAACTAACTGAATCAGAAAGAAACAGACTTCACCCAGGAGACGGGTGAGTCGTTTGCCACATATCTTCCTTCGGTTGCTAATGCCTCAGCAGTAATCTCAACCTGCCACCGGGCGTTAGTGCACCGCATGGAGGAGCTATGCAGTACGTGGATTTGCTTATTGTTCGCTGAGGTTCAAGTCAACTCACTTTTCATATCATAGGCTTTACGTTGGCTCCCTGCACTTCAATCTCACAGAATCCGATATCAAACAGGTCTTTGAGCCGTTCGGTGAACTTGAATTTGTTGATTTGCACAGGGATCCAATGACTGGTCGGAGCAAAGGATATGCCTTTGTGCAGTGAGTATCATTTGCATCCGCTAGAGTATAGCATTGAACTTGCCCTTTCCAGGTACAAGAGAGCTGATGATGCCAAGATGGCACTTGAGCAAATGGAAGGTTTCGAGCTTGCAGGCCGAACGGTGAGATTCCACGTGCCTTTGTAGCGCTGTTTTCACTCATCCTCTGGCAGCTCCGCGTGAACACTGTACATGAAAAAGGAACGGCCCGATACACTCAGCAGGATACCCTCGACGAAGCGGGCGGTGAGGTCTACCTTTAGTAAGATAGCACCGTGAGCTGATTGAGCTTTGGCAGGCGGTAATCTCAACGCAGCATCTCGTCAAGCGCTAATGCAGAAACTTGCTAGAATCGAGCCTGCTCCCAAGTTAGAGCCTATGTACGTCTGCATTCTCACTTCTTCCTTTCTACTTACATTGCTCACGTGCTTCCCAGAAACAAACCAAATATCCCTTCTGCCATGCAATCCCGATCAGTCTTGCTCAAGAACATGTTCGATCCAGAAGAGTGAGATCATGTCTACTCTATGCCCCAGGTTACTTAATTGTCCTCATTCTGCAGAGAAACCGAACGGGACTGGGATAAAGAGCTCGCAGACGACGTCAAGGGCGAATGCGAAGAAAAGTATGGCAAAGTTGACGCCATTAAAGTTGAAAGGGAAACCCAGGTATGCCTGCCCATGTCTGTTCGTTAGCTTTCTGCTCACAGCGCTTTCGCAGGGCGAGATATACGTGAAATTTGATTCCATAGATTCAGCCAAGAACGCCATCCAAGGCTTGAACGGCCGTTGGTTTGGTGGTCGCCAGGTTTCGGCCGCATTCATTTCGGACGCCATCATGCAGGCTCATCAGTGAACGAGGACGCACGAAGGCGACACTCGCCTCGGAACGAAGTCCTTAATTTTTGAACAGGAGAGCTTCCATCTGTTTTTATTGATCTTTTTCCTGCCGCAGGTTTTCTTTGTCCGCAGTGTCTTTCTGTTCCCAAAAAAACGATGCGCATTACCTCCCAGAAAACCTGGGCAGGCAAATGTGCAGAGGCAGGTTTATTGTTGATTTCCTTGATGCTGTACCGATCCTGTTTCTCAGATAACTTTTCTGCTGTAGATTGACACAACGAGAATTGATATTGCGTGGTTCACTCTAACCCTGAGCTAACATGTAAACGCAGATGCTCTCCGACTCAGTGACGCAGTCCCACCTCGAGATACTCGCGGTGGTTGCTGACCAGCTTCGGTGAGTGCTAATCTGCCCTCTGTGGGTGCACGTCACTTGTGTGAATGGGTGATGACTTTCAGTGAATAACGCCAGCAGGCGAGCGGTCGGGGGTTAGCTTGCGACTTGCTGAATCCGAAGGACGCAAAACGAGGTTCTAAAGTTTTAGGTCATCTTTCTGGGCCTAATAGCCTTGTATCGACTATCCTGCAAACACGTTTTGACTCCCGCACCGTCTCGCTACTCATCGATTCCAGATGACTTGCTAGCAAGGACAATGAACCCGAGGCTGAGGGCTTGAAGTACGCGTAACGAGAAACAGCTACGTACAATTCTGATCTTCCGACTCGGCGCCGTCGGTTCGGGCTCCGTCGTTGGTTCATTTGAATAACAGGTGGCCTGTCGCTGAAGGCGTTAGCGAAACGGTTCATTAAGGGTCAGGGGTCAAGAAAATGTGTCGTTCAATGCCCCCGCTATGTGACACTCAGGGGTTTGCGGGAACCCGTTTGACAATCTGGTTGACTCGTATGCATGCACCAGGACACAGGACGTCGCTAGAATATAGTCAGATCAACGAAGGCCCATCTACATGTGCACGATCGCGATAATGATCAGTAAGGTCTTGTGACCTACATAAATAACGATATTTTGGCCGCAGCCCCTTCTTCAGCGACACGATCTTAAATCCCACATCCCATTGACTTCGCACTACAAACATGTCAGTCGAAAGGATAAACGTCGCAGGTAGAGCAAAACTCCCTGTCTACTGTGAGTCTTGACAGCTTTTGGAGACACTGTAGATTCTAATGAAGAGGGTAGCTCATGCTACTAAGGTTCCTGGCCTTATCTTCTTGAGTGGGCAAACGCCAGTGGATGCATCCGGAAAACTCGTTGACGGCGGCATCAAAGAGCACACTGTGGGTCATTTTCGTAAGATTTTGCGATGTGTATTCACTGACCCCTGTCGATCCAGGCTCAGTGCATTGAGAACTTGACCGCCGTGCTGACGACCGCCGGCTCATCCTGGGAAAAGGTGGTCAAGGTGAACGTCTACCTCAAGAACATGGATGATTTCGCGGCGATGAACGAGAAATACTTGGAAGTAAGTCCGAAGCAAACACTGTTATCGCAAAGCCGTTTTAAGTGCCTCTCCAGCTTATCCCGGACCCAAAGCCCGCGAGGACATGTATTCAGGCAGGGAAGCTTCCGTTCGATGTGGATGTGGAGATAGAGGCAATTGCAGCGGCCTAAACATCTAATCGGTCTTAGGCTTGTCCGACAATGTATATTAGCGTGCGCACGAACAAGATCTCAGAAGTAATCGCTGACCGAACACTCCGAGTTTCGGCCATAAGGATATCTGAGTCGGATGTTTTTCGGACTCATGCGCACTCGCCTGCCTTGAACTTGATAAATAGTGTGCTGGTTGTGGACCTCCATACGTGCTACAAACGACAATCGCTTACGTCGAAGGCCTGGCGGGACTGCTTGAAAAGCAACACGATGAGGTTGGCTCGTTCTGCAGCACACGTTGAGGAGGGATTAGTAGGTGCACTGTGGTATCGGAGAGTGCGGTAGCCGAGTGTTCCGGTGGCTTAGTCAGCCTAGGCGCGCACGAAGTCGTTTGCTTGTTTTGCTGCTGACACCACCATCATCTCACCATCCCAGGTCCTCCTCCCCTGGCCTACAGACAACGCGATCAAGATCCCTGGGCTTATCTTTTGCAGCAGTCGGACGCCCAATAATGCATCCGGAAACTTAGCACTGCGGAGATATTTTTGGCGTCTTCACGTTTGATGGACAGCTTAACGTAGGCTGGAACGTCGATGGATAGGGTGTGTTACCGTGTGTGCAACGTTTGGTGTGTGCGGAAAATAAGGGAATCTACGGGCCGCAAGCGCTTCCCAAGTTACGGAAGGAGTAGCGGATAGATAACAGGTCCGCACGACGCGAACAATTGATCGGTTGTTCAGAAGGTTTGAGCTTGACAGCAAGACAGCTAGGCCTTGTTAACGGTGAGCCCATCTTTCGGTATTTTTCGTTGTCGTGCTCATCTATACAGACAACATCAAGGACGTCGCGCACGCGCCGAGAGCGCTCGACGTCTGGGGTGCTGCCGCTCAACACCACAAGGACATTAAGCGAGCCTCGAACAGTGCCTTCGACATTATCTCCGAGGGGGGCTGACTGCACCCATATTCTCACACGTTGTTGGTATAAGTTGACGATAGTTGCAAGGTGCTCCAATTTTGCCCTTTTAGCTCAATATGCAAGATTATGCTCCCGGCGACAGCAAGGGGTCTGTAACGAGCGTCAATGGTGCTCAGGACGTAGAAAAAATCGCTGTCCCCAAACTCCCTGGCGCTCCACCGCCAAACTTCGTCGAGGGTGGCACGCATGGCTACCTTACGATCCTGGGCGGATTCTTGAACTGTTTTGCAATGTGGGGACAGATTAATGCATTCGGCAGCTACCAGGTCTGGTACCTCGAACACCAGCTGTCGAACCGCTCGGCCTCTGAGATCTCTTGGATTGGAACGCTTCAACTTTGGGTCTTGTTCGTTTCTGTATGTTGTGTGCCTTTTATTCTTGGTTTCTTTGGTTTATTCCTCTCAGGGCTCGATAATCGGTCGCCTATTCGATGCCCATGGTCCGAGAGTGCTCGTCATCTCCGGAACCATCATTTATACATTCAGTCTAATGATGACCTCGCTTGCAAGCCAATATTACCAGTTCATCTTGGCTCAAGGTTTGCTCTTTGGAATTGGATCTGGCCTATTGTGAGTTGTAACCTAGAAATATTCCACAACGGAATTAAATGTGCCCGAACAGGTTCTTCCCCTGCGTTAGTGCTACAGCTACGCATTTCATCAAGTACAGAGCGACGGCAATTGGTATTGTACTATCCGGGGCGGGTGTTGGTAAATATTATATCCAGTCTTAAAGATCACTTTCCTGACTGACTTCATCGTAGGTGGCGTTGTGTTCCCACTCTTACTGCAACGTCTGTTCAACACTGTCGGCTTTGCCTGGGCTGTGCGAATTACGGCTTTTATCTGTCTCGCGTGCGGAATAGTAGGTTCCGTCACCATCTCGAGCGGAATGCCCAAGAGAAAGCCTGGACCCTGGATTGACTTTGCGTCGTTCCGAGACGCAAAATTCATGGTGCAGACCATCGGGTTCTCAATCGCTTGTTTTGGTATGTACCATCATACGGCATCGTCCCAGCTGTGTACCATCCTTACTTTCTACCGTCAGGTTTCTTCGTACCCTGGACCTATCTCGTCCAAAATGCGGAGGCCAACTTCCTCTCCCAAGCGACTTCATTTGACCTCCTAGCGGTCATGAACGCGGGCAGCACAATCGGTCGTCTGGCCCCAGGATATGCCGCTGACAAGATAGGACGGTACAACTTGATGTGGCCCAACCTAGCGATCTCCGGAATCCTTTGCCTCGCATTGTGGGTGGACGCTCATAGTTTAGCTCCGCTTGCCGCCTTTGCCGCACTTTATGGATTCTTTTCGGGTGCTGCAATGGCGCTGACCACGCCGTGTATCACACAAATATCGAGGATGGATCAGATTGGCACACGTGTCGGTATGACCTACACGTTCATGTCCTTCCCGTATGTCTCGTCTTCTTCTCTCCTCTAACCGTCTTTGATTTAAATTTGACGCTTCCAGCTCGCTAGTTGGAGGTCCAATAGCAGGAGCAATCCTCGCAAAGCAAGGAGGGACCGACTACTCTGGATTGATCATATACACAGGAATTGCAATGCTCATCGGAGCTGGCTTTTTCTTCGTCGTAAAACTTATGATCAACAGGAACATATTTGCTAGGGTCTGAGCACTCACCCACCTGCCCCTGCTGTTTTTGTGACTTCCACATGGGGAGGGGTTTGCTAGAACAGGGCTCGCGTATTGTAGATAGTCTACTTACAACCCAGTGATTCCTATGATAACCCAGACTCAGTTTATGCCCCCAGCTCAGACTGAGATAATTGTTAACCCATATATGTGTAGTCGTTTATATATCGGACTTGGAATTTTGACGATTGTTGTTACTCTCTTTGACTATCTTGTCTCGTGCTCGAACCAGAAGGTGCGGTTTTTACTGTCTTCGTTCGACAGCTTTGGTCTGCCTGTAGTAGATTTTCGCGCGACCCACTCGTTTGTCCCGACATCGATGGTGACACCACCGCAACCTGGCTGTATGTAGTCTACCTCCATCACGATGACGGTACCCAACACAGCAGCGGACTTCCGAGGACTTCGTACTCCTTGCGGGCGGCGAATTATGCCCTTCACTCATAGGCGCACTCGAGTTTGACGTGCGATATTTCGCTTGGTGAAGTGCGTATGCAGGACCGGGCGCCCCGAAGTCTTCGTGCAATTGACTACACATCATTAACATTCTGTGAGATGGTCCCTAGAATAGAAGTGAGTCCATACTAGGTTCTTTCCCAGCAGATCCACGTTTCATCAATCTGAACCAACACTCCAGATGAACATTGTCCTGCTTCGCTTCTCAACTCCTCTTCAATCATGGGAAGCCACGTTTTCGCATACCTATCACTTATCGGTTTCTCTCGGTTTTGATATGCGCCCCGAGAGCGCTTAACTCTCGTTGCGGCCTGTTATGATGGCAAGTCTGCAAGTCTGCATGTGATACCAGGTAAATGTCAGGTCGGTGTCACATTCAAAGGTGAAATCACCATTTGCTCTCTTTCCCTGAGATACGGATGACTTCTTGGACTTCTCGCCTCCCGACTCTCGACAGCCTCAAAGCGGTCATTCCTGCAGATCTCGATGTCAAGTCGGTCGCTTCTGAATGGCTTCTTCGCTTTGCTACTGCTCTCGGTTCAGAAAATCTTGATGCAGTCTTAGGTCTTTTTGTAGACGATGCATTATGGCGAGATATGCTCGCTTTCACCTGGGACTTTCGCACTTTCGACAGCACCCCAGAGATTCGCCGCCTCCTAGCAGATCGCTTGCCAGTAGTGCATCCGACATGCTTCAAGCTGAGAGATCTGGTTCAGCTACAGAAGCCGTACCCTGACCTAGCGTGGATTGTGGCTATGTTTGACTTCGAATCTGATATCGGTGTTGCCTCAGGGGTGGTGCGGTTGGTACCTACATCGGATGGGACGTGGAAAGCGCACACCATATTCACCAACCTAGAAGACCTGAAGGGTTTCCCTGAAAGAGTGGGCCCTTCACGCAGCCGCCGTTGCGTCTCGGGCACTCAATGGGCCGAGGAACGCCGTCAAGACGCTCAATTCGAGACATCTGACCCGGTGGTGCTGGTCGTGGGAGGTGGCCACTGTGCCTTACAGCTGGCTGCACGGCTGAAATACTTGGATGTCCCAACTCTGGTTGTCGAGAGGAATGCTCGTCTCGGCGATACATGGCGCCAGAGGTACGATGCGTTGTGTTTGCATTGGCCTGTCTGTGAGTCCATACTCGTGAATTACTAGTCACTTCTAACATAAACCGCTGCCTACAGGGTACGATCATATGCCCTATATACCGTGCGTGCCATCACTCGGTAAGATTATTACGCACCCTCTTTACTACTTTGCACAGTTTTCCACCGACATGGCCACTGTATACACCGTCGTTGAAGGTAGGATAAGGGTTATTTCGTCTTTGCTCCAGGTACTAATGCTCACCAGCTGGCCGACTGGATCGAATCATACGCTCATTCACTTGAACTGGACGTATGGACTTCAGCAACTGTTGTTCATGCGGCCGAGGTCGTTGGAAAGGGCTGGAATGTCACGGTGAAGAGAGACGGCGCTGCAGAACGAACACTGTTCGTCCGCCATCTTGGTGAGGGTTCCTTAAATCGCGGCAATGACACACCCTGATAATCCGAGCAGTTTTCGCAAACGGGCAGGGTGATGGACTCCCTGACATCCCCAAGTATGTCGGATTGGTTTGTAGTTCATTGTCACATCCGTGAAATGTATGCTTATTAGTGAACGAAAGAATGCCTTCAAAGGGACCATTCTGCACTCCTCGAAATACAGAAACGCGAAAGCGTACCAGGAGAAGAAGGTTGTTGTTGTGGGCTGCGGGAACTCGGGTGAGTATAATGAGCTAGATCAGAATTCTGTCCCTTGACTTAACCACCATTTAGGTCATGATACGGCTGCAGACCTCGCGAGGCATGGTGTCGGTAAGTCCAAGTTTTATGTATTACTTTTCATGAAACTGACTTCCCCTTGCTTCCCAGACGTGACTATGTTCCAGAGAAGTCCTACGTATGTCATGAACCTTGACAAAGGGTGGAAATTTATTGGCGGGCGTAAGTGCCATACTATAATTTTCAAACCTTTTTAATGATAAATCCCAGCACTGTATTCGGAGGGCTCTGTGCATCACGATATCGCAGACAGGCTTGCTGCATCCTGTCCTCATTTGCTCCAGATAGGTGGCCTCGCTCAGCGGGCTGTGCGAGATATCGCCATCAATGACAGGTACGCGCTATCATCTTATCCTGATCCTTCCTGACCGACATTTGCTTTGTAAGGGAGCTTTTGGATGGGCTGAATAAAGTGGGTTTCAAGACCTATCTTGGTGACAAAGATGCGGGTATTGTGGGGTTGCTTAAGACGCGGGGAGGCGGACACTACTTCGGTTGGGAATTTTGCCGCACTGACTGTCGTGAAAGGGGAACTCATGATGGTACCACCTTAGATGTTGGCGCTTCCCAATTAATAATGGACGGCAAGATCAAGATCAAGAATGATAGCCAGATTCAATGCTTTACCGAGGCAGGACTCAAATTTGAGAATGGTTCTGAGTTACCTGCGGATACAGTCATTTTCGCCACTGGGTCAGTTTCTTGGATAACCCTCGCATTGCCCCGGTGCTCAAATATAAACAGATCGGGAGATATGAGGAATGGCATCCGTGCCGTGTGTGGTGACAAGGTCGCGGACCGCTGCAAGCCCATATGGGGTCTGGATGAAGAAGGGGAACTGAGAGGGGTTTCGCGTGACTTGGGCGTCCCGGGGTTGTGGTTCATCACAGGTGAGCTTGTGCCTCACTCGTTTTTCTCAATCAGGTGTTGAACGTTCTCAAGGGAGTCTGTCAATGTCACGCTTTCACACCAAGCACTTGGCTTTGCGTAAGTTCCCTCCACAGACTACGCAAAACTTAATTCTGACTTCAACAAAATAGAAATCAAGGCCCAAGTGGAAAATGTTTTTGGCTCCCGCTATAGTATAGAAGCATCTCGGGGGCACGGCCTTGAGCTTGAGGAGGAGGGAAAATCTTGTTATGTGGCGTAGGGATCTTGGCGCGTTGGATAGTAATCCATGGTCTCTTCCTGATGTTCCATAAACCCCTAGATTGAATTCGATAGAGATTCATGCTCAGGGCGGTTCATGCCATGGATGTGAAAGGGAGTGCGTTTGCGCCGAGCCTGAGGAATCTGCAGTAATTGAGGGAGCAGGTCCAGCCAAATGGGGTGACAAACACCAATGTTACGAGGCCGCTGCGTGATGGTTCAGACCACGACGCAATCTAGCCACAGGACCCGGTAGTATCGTTCACGGCAGGGAATCTTAATCTAAGAGACAAAGAAGTCAAGCGATTATGAAACACGAAAGGCGACCTAATGTAATCACGGACACGATGGGCGATATGTATGTCGAGGAGACGGGCTTGTTCTCTTGTAGCGGGTTGGAAGGCAAGACGTCGATGGGTGTGTGCGAACTAAGGTACAGAGACGCCTTGGTAGCAAGCTCAGAATAAGCAGGCGTGTATATGTCTGTGCTTAGTCTAAGTCGATCGTGTTCGATGCAGCTACCAGCGCTGTCGACGAATTAAATGATACAAGAAATTACAGTTGCCTGATACCCCTCTCTCACTCGAAATCTGTGGTTCTCAAAACAGACTTCCACTCGTCCAAATGATCCAGCACTTTGGCGCATTTTGTCCTTATATCAGTTTCCGCATCTTCTCCCAACTATGCCAGGTTGCGAAGGTGAGTATGGTCCATAAGACACACGAGAATTGCGTGCTCACCACCAGATACAGAGGAAACGGTTTTCCCGTTGCCACCCCCTCTCCTCGAACAACATCAACTACAATGTTCATGGCTTTACTTGGGTCGCCCCTGAACTTCTCTGGATGGGCCGCGAAGGTTTGAAACCCGAGCTTCCGTGACTCATCATAGTCCGGGATCGGATTTGCACTGAAGAATGGGTGGGCGTAGCTGACCTTGGTTCGGAAGGAACCAGGTTCTACGATGAGCACACGAATGTTGAAGGGTTTGAGCTCAACCGCGAGGGATTCGGACATTGCTAAGCGTGATATGTGAGCCTCTTCACCGCTGGAGTGGGCCTTTGCTTATCGAATACTCACCATGAATAGCTGCCTTCGATGACGCGTAGAACCCTAAGGCAGGTCAGAGGTTAATAACGCGTTTTTGGGCTGACACCAGTGTGTTTGAACGCACCAATTCCCTAGAGAAGGAGCGACGACACTGCGAGTCAGCCATTTGCAATTCATCGATCAGATACCTACTTACACCAATTTCCGTCTTCCAAGCAGAACGGCTGCCTAAAACGACAACAGTTCCCCGCTTAGCGGTGCGCATGTATGGCAACACTGCTGTTGTTACTGCCAGTTGACCAAACACGTTTGTTCTGTACTGCTTTACCATCTGCTCAACTCTGCCAACAAAACATTCAGATATCAATTGTAGACGCCATAAACACATGTACACTCACCCTCCCTCTTCCAGCAGGCCTGTCAAGCCAGTGCCGGCATTGTTGACCAGAACGTCTATCGTGCCCCAGATCGACGCCGCCTGATCAACCTTCGATCGAATCTCTTCGGGTTCGTCATCAACGTCTAAGGCTAACAAATGAAGGTTAGGTCCGCAAGGAAGACCATGCAGCTTTTCGAGACAGCGAGCGGTCGCGACGACTCGGTCACCGCGAGATAAGGCTGTCAACGCAAGGCAACGGCCAAAGCCAGTAGCAGCGCCTAAAGCCAAATGGTCAACGACGATGACAACAGGGACTCGTAACGGCAAACCTGTAATCAGCCAGACTTTTGGGTTTGATACAACCATGGAATTGATAGAGTGTAAGGGGATTAGGTGTCTTCAGAGAGTAGGGGAGATTCACATAAATAACGCCCCCCTGCTTGTGATCATGTATACATCTGATCTCTAGTGTAGACCACTGCAGCGCATTCGGGTGAACATGGGGATATTCCCGGTTGCTCTTTTCCTGTGACTTTACATTCATGCTGTGGATCCTCAGACGCAGCACAACGTTTTTCCCGAACCAGCAAGCGGTCGCATGCGTGGTTCCTGTTATCATGCGGGCCGAGTGGGCGCTGCGACGATGGGGATGGGTAACGGCGCCTCCTTACCTGTCGGTCCACACCAATACCCCTGTTCGATTCCGCCAGTATGATAGAAAACGCATCTCTCACCTTTCCCATCATCAATATCTTGATGGCGCCGGTAACACTCCCAAAGGCGAAGACGTGGCCCCAGAAGAATCGCACGGAGTGACGTCTGTGGTGAAACCCAATCTCGGCGCTGCAAATAAGGGCCGAACGGACATGTAAAAAACAAAGGCAGCCTGTGATTTGATGGTCCCCTCTGGAATCCCGGCGCGGATCACAAGTGATCATAGCAAAGATTGTGTCCAGGACAAGACGAAGCAACAACTCACACGGTTTTCCGCCAGACGATCGGCAACCCCACAATGGCAAGTGCAGAAGTGAAGTTCAACTTTAGATCGGTGTTTCGTGCAAATCGTTTATCATCTCGATATAGCGTCCAACTTCGTATTGAAAGTTTGATCACACTAAACGATTAGCTATCCATATCCATTCTCCATATATCATGCGAGTTCACAGCGCAACAATCGGTGCGATATACCGCTGACCCCTGCCCGCAAGGGCGCGATATAAGGCATCAATTTCGGGTTGATACTGTTGGAGGATGAGCGGTCGCTTGGCGACACCTTTCATGTTATAGGTGAATGGCCTCGCTGGTTCCGAGAATAGCACGGTCTATAGAAAATACGATATCAGTCGAAGGGCAAACCTAGCGATACGGGTGAAAACAAACCTCCTTCGAGAGCTGGGCAAACTTAGGTGCAGTCGCGTTCGCCTCGGCAATCTTTGGCCTGGAGCAAGTAGAGGTGAGAACAAACACCACAAACAGAGGATAGCACGTACCAGATGTCCCCCAAGCGCTGCATTCGCTTCGCTGTATCAGCGAAATCGAACTTGAGCTCTTCTTTGAGCTCAATCAGAACCCCTACGCAGTTCTTTCCTCTGCCGAACATGACAGCAGCGCTGATGTCGGGGTGCTGGCACAGCGTGTCCTCTATGCAGCGTATTAACAATGGTAAAGTTGATCATCAGACCATCAGAAGGTATCATACCTAGATAGTAAGGGTTCAACTGAAAGAGACGGATTAAGCGACTCAATCAGGTAATGCAAGTCACCGACGTACAACATCACCCGTTGTGAGCATAATTTGGTCGTTGATACGCCCGAGTACTTTCCAGAGACCTGGCTTGGTCGGATGGGGTACCAAGATATCCCCGGTTGCGTAGGCATTCTTCCCATCAACTTCGGTATTGGTAAGGGTCAGCTCTTGGTATGACTCTTGCTGCTTGACATGAGGAAAACGGGCACGTTAACAGGGGTGGTAAAAAAACGTACCACGACCACAAGTTCATACGTATCATCGCCAGTCGGCATGAACTTGGCGGCACAGTGCGGCGTGACAGAGAAATACTCCCAGTCGACACCTTGACACTCTGTAGGGAAGGTTAGTGCTTGCATTCGCCAAAAAGTTCGCCGGAATTGATCGTGCCTGATAGAAGTGGAGAAACAAGACCAGTCTCGGTTCTACAGTAACGAGGGTCAATAGCGATGATTCAGATCAACTGCTGCGACTTACAATCCGTACAACGTGTATACCTTGACACCTTGAGAAACAAGGGAATCGCCGACACTCTTGTTGATGAACCTTCCCCCGTACATCTGCAAATCCTCAGAATCCGAACATATGAAATGAAAGCTGGAATGCTAACCAATCCCCTTAACTTGCTCAGAAGAGCAACTTTTTCATCATCCTGAGACCATTTCTGCACGTTCCCACTGAGGAATACACATGGTTGATATCATGAGAAGCGACACTCACGGAGATCAACGCAGGCGGTGCAAACATGTACGAAGGTTGAATCTTCTCCACCTCGCTGAACACCGACTCCGCCGTCGGGCAGGTGGCAGGGGTGGCAGGAGCAAATGTTCCAAGTATAAACCCAGCGCTGGGCTGCGTGACAGCGTGAGTCCAGTTAGGCCAGGGGGGCGCAGGAAGGGAGGGGATAAGCTTACCAGCCAAGACAAGAAAAAGAGCCCAGATGCATGGAACAATTCCATAGCATGATAGGCAAAGATTTGGCCACACAGATCATGTACTCCATATTCTACGACCGAATCTCACACATCCGAGAGGAAATAAGGCGTATATCACTCACGTGGTAACATGCAGCTCTGGAGCTGAGAACGCGCATTCCATACAATCGGTTTCGGGTAGGCGCCAGATGATCCTAAAGACTTATCAACAACCATCAAAGCCGATCCGCCAATTTACTCACCAGATGAATGCACAATAATGGTGGGAGCTGAGAAGTCTTGCTTCTGCACAGGCAACCGCTTGAAGATACCATCTGAAACATAGATATCACCAAAAGTAGGCATGGGACTTAACCCAGGAACGTTGGCGCCCTGTGTCTTCTTTAGTACGTTAAGCGCATCCTGCAGCAGCCCATTAAGCGTGCTCTCCGTACCGACGAAAACGCGTGTGGCTTTCGTCGTGGATAACAGGTGTGCGATCACCTCGGCCGAGAAACGAGGGGAGATGTTTAGGACGCGAATTCCAGCGCGAAGTGCGCCAATTAGAGTTGTAAAATACGTGACAGTATCTAGTAAGCAAAGCTGAGCGATATGCCAACCTTCAAAGACAAGTTTCCTACCAGTAGCAGCAAAAATGGCAACAAGGGGGAAAGTCGACGCGTCGGCTGTCAGATCGATCCCAGCAGCGTCCGCTACGTAGCGACCAGCGCGGTGTGCGGCAGGAACAACTTCTGAGTAAGGACAAAAGCATTTCTCGCCAGTCGACCGAGTGTATAGGAAGACCGGGTGCTGAGGGTTGTTCTCATAGTGCCAATCGTAGATTTCCGGAAGAGTCAGAGAGCCATCCAGCGGGGGCACGGTAAAGGCGCAGTCTGGCTGCAAGCCGTGGACTTTATTGGGCGGGGTGAGCAAGAACGACATAAGGCGTGCTAGTGATGATGGATTGCGTTTCTCGGCAGATGTTTGATAAAGCCGTCTGGACTGTCTGAGTGATTTTTATATTTCTCTTCTATTTTGCAGTTAACCAGAGGAATAGTAACAGAAACCAACCCGGACTACATTCAGCAAGTCGCTCTCACCATAAATTGACGTCCATCGCGAGGAAATACATCGAAGGCTGAACCGCCTGTACTTGACGAACGCAATCCAACGCATGCCAGAAGGGGTTCAGACAAGGTCAAAAATACTCGAGGGACGCACTCCAAGGCAGCACCATCACGAATGATTGAATCGTGAGAACTGGAAACTGATGCGGTCCCCGGTCGCACGAAGGGGCGATGCGAAGTCAAGGCGAGATAACGGTTGAGGATATTGGCAGAAAAGGCAGCTGTTCCTGCGTTCCTGACGAGTTGTGTTCAAAGGTTGAAGTCGCATGCCGGTGGAGTCACGTTCGAGCTGATCGGAGTTTGGCAACCAGATTTGGGTGGCTGGCGCTTCATTGACAAGCGCATCCGAATTTGGTGACGCTGTGTTTTGTTCCTGCATGGCGACCAGCAGGCAACCAGTATGACGAGTGAGCTAAACGTCTCTTACCATTTCTATTTCTCACTAGTTGTTGAATAGATCCTCGAGCCGCGATTTGGATCCAGGGCTAACGACGAATCACAGTACTCCGAGTTTGATGGACTTCGCTCCAATCAATCTCGGTTGAGGTTCTTTGTGGAGATCTTGACTTAACCGGGACCCAGGAAGACCGCAAGCTCTTCTTGCACCTTCTTGCGCCCAAGCTTCCCGAATGCGGTTTCGGCGACAACGGAAACATGAAGATTTGCACGCGCTATGCTATCTGTCAACTCCTTGACTGTTAGCGAGATCTTATGCGATCTTACTGGGACATGGGAGAGCGCGATGCCCCCATTCAACGGGCCGAAGGCCAACGAATCAGAAGAGCCCTAGAGCCAACGGATCTGATTGAATGTTCAGGCTGTAGTCTGTGTCCTATCTCCGCTCTGTAAGTTCAAGGTAACAGGGTAGCCCTAGCAGAGTCAGCTAGGCAAGTGTGGGGATCTGAAGTTGTTTGTTCCTCCACGCTCTTCCCAAACCATCAAACACTCGGGGATACAGAACCGTTGGCGTTTTCTACTGACGATTTCCCCTCCATCTAACGCACCAATGGCTTCCAAGTTTGAGTTCGGGCACAACATGCTGCAGCACTTCGCGCTGAGCTCTGAATACACTAATCTGAACCATGGTAACATTTTTCGTTCCTTCGCCACGCGCATGCTCAGTGAAGACGTTTTACAGGCTCTTTCGGCAGTGTACCCAAACCAGTCCTTGAAGCATCCGAGAAAATATCAGCTCAGATAGAGAGCAACCCCGACGCCTTCTTCCGCCTCGAATACCAGCCGTTGCTTAATGCAGCCCGTGCGTCGGTAGCAAAGCTCATCCACGCAGGCGTTGATGAATGCGTCTTGGTATCAAACGTTGCGCTCGGAATCAACACCGTTCTAAGGAATCTGCAGTGGGGGGAAAACGACACCCTCATTACTAGTTCGTATCCTACGCTATCTGTCTCGTGACTCTCACTCAATATAATACAGCGAATGTCACGTTTGACTCGATAGCTCGAGCGGCACGTCATATCACATCTACTCCACCCTACCCCAAATCCTCCGAATTTAATCTCTCCTTCCCCTCTTCCCGGTCCGTCATTCTGACTCG
This sequence comes from Leucogyrophana mollusca, assembly GCA_021014945.1. NCBI lineage: Eukaryota > Fungi > Basidiomycota > Agaricomycetes > Boletales > Leucogyrophana > Leucogyrophana mollusca. The sequence continues at coordinate 52,958 of MU266407.1, read as the reverse complement.
CTTTCGCGAACATTTGCGTTCTGTAAAAGAATCCAGTCCGCAGTCCCCGACACGCAAGATTGTTGCTGTGATCGACAGCGTTTTGTCAACACCCGCAGTGCTTATGCCCTGGCGGGAAATGGTTGAAGTGTGCCGAGAAGAAGGTGTGCTGAGTGTCATCGACGCTGCACACTCCATCGGCCAGGAGACGGATATCAATTTGATGAAGGTGTCGCCTGACTTTTGGGTATCTGTAAGTCGAATATTCGCTTTTTTTTGCACCGTGTACAACGATTTATGCGATGTCATAGAGCTGTTGCAAGTGGCTATACTCGAAACGTGGTTGTGCCGTGCTTTACGTTCCGAAGCGGTATGCGCTCCCGCTGTCGGTGGTTTCGCCATTATTAACTCGGGATGAATTGCAGTAATCAGCATCTCATCACGACTTCGCTCCCCACTGCGATAAACTACATGTCTCCCTCCCCTGATGACGTCTTCTCAGACTTTGAAACGCGATTTTTCTGTACGTCCCCCGAGCGTAGTTTCCAAGAGTTGTTACTTACCGTGGTGGATGAATAGGGTGCGGGTCAAACGATATGACAGCTCCGCTTAGCCTTACATCAGGTGAGTGTCCCGTATCATACCACTACTCATCTCACAACCTGGTGACCCCCCATAGCGGTGAAGTTTCGCGAGCTATTAGGTGGAGAAGAGCGTATCAATGCGTACTGCAGACAGCTCGCCCTTGATGGGGGCAAACGCCTCGCACACGTGCTTGGCACCCATGTCCTTGAATCAGACGAGCACGAAGGGGAATTCAATACCAACATGGTTGGTCTCGTGATTTTTGGATTATGTTGTTAATCTAACTCACGAGATTTCAGGTCAACGTCGAGCTTCCACTTTCAGGGGCGATAAAGTCAACGGCAGATACCGCACGCATGTTTCAGCAGAAGCTTCTCGTCGAACACAAGGTCTACGCTGCACATTTCTATCACAACGGGAAGTGGTATGTCAGGGCGAGTGCACAGATCTACAACGAGGTGCGTATGTTGCATTCCTTCCACGTGTCCGAGCTAACCCCGGTGCTTTCATGCAGATCGGTGATTTCGAGAAACTGGGGGTTGCCCTTCTTGAAGTCTGCAAGCAGGTGGGGACCGCACATAACTGCTAGATCTAAACCGCTCGGTCCGTTAGGACTATCATAAAGTTATTTCACCATCCTTATATACCGTACCTGGACCTGCTCATGCCAATTTTTTTGGACTATCGAATGAATTCCATGAGAAAGGGACTTCTGGATTTTTTTTCTTCGCTTGGCCCCAATCGAGTCGAAGGTATACTATCCGCACTTCAATCCTATGTTATGGTCTCCTCCACTCTGCTCACTGTTGACACTGCGCTCTACAAGGCCCTTATCCAAACGATGCCCTCTCACACTAGCCTCCTCAGTTTGAGCGAACCCAGACTACCGCAAATCGCTCTCGAGACATAATGTATGGAAGCAGGGAGTGAGTTGCTTGACAGAGAGTGAGTTGGCGCAAATAACAGGTCGGCCCGAGTGCTTGACTTGGCACACTATTCATCCTCACAGCATGAAGAGAACTTGTTCAGGTATACACGAGATTTACACACATTGACCAACTAATGTGTTACTATCAGCCCGTGATACAAAGGTCGTCACAAGGTACCGAACGCCTCGGCGAGATTGGCGGCAGCGTCGGCGACAAGTTCTCGACCAAGACTCAAAACACTACGTGGGTGGTCAGACTAGACGTAATTGCGGAAGGATAGAAAGTAACTCACCCTGTGGAACGAGATAATTGAAGCGGGGACAAAGGTCATGGGTCAGGCGTAGTAATGATCAGGTGACAAAACATACCGTCCATTGCCAGGATCTGATGGGGAGCTCTCATGTATATCTTATGGGATACTTCAACCCCCAATTTCCTCAGCTTCTCACCATACGCCAGTCCTTCGTCTCTCAGGATGTCAAGTTCCATAACTGCAATCCAAGTCTTTGGTGACTTCGCGAGTAGCTCGTCCGGGGCAAAGATGGGCGAGTTGTCCCACTTGGTCCAATCCTCTTTGTTGGGGAGGTATTGGTTGCGGAACCAAAGCATTCGGCTGGTGTTAAGCCAGGGTGTATTCGCGAGTTCCTTCCAAGAGGGGTAAGGGTCCCCCGATGCGTCTGCCGTGTTGTCTGTCACAGGAACGATGAGCTGAGCCAGAAGAAGTGGGATCGGAGGGTCAAGTTGAGCGGCTTTCATCGACATGATAGCAGCGAGATTACCGCCACTGTGATTACTATTTTCAGGGGTATTATAATGATCGCAAAGAGTTTTAGACGCACGCAGACGATCCACCAATCGCTAGACGCTTGGGATTCACTCCCAGAAGCGAGCTTCCTTTCTCATAAACCCATTGAAGAGCCTCAAAGGCATCTTCAACTGCGGCTGGATACGGATCCTCAGGGCCAAGGCGATAGTCGACCGTCACCGCGACGCACTGTGCACCTGAACAAATGGTGGATGGGAAAACATATCATGGCAGATAGATGCCAAATACCTTTACACTGACGTGACACGAAGGCATTCTCAGAGTTGATGTTGCCAAGAGTCCATCCGCCTGTTTAAAGGTACCGATAAAGGTTCATTGAATCATCAATAAGGAAAAGGCCATTTACCACCATGATACCAAATGTACACTGGCCATCCATCGACGGGGGGTGTGCCTTCTGGGGTGAAGACGCGCACCTTGCAATGACTGAGATCATAGTCTTTGACACTCCCGACTTCCAAGACCTCAGCACTGCCTGGCACCGTCGGCTGGTTTCGAACTGATGGGTCCCACTCCTGTAGATGATTAGGCACGATGTAGGCGACATGCTCGTTGTGGAATGCAACGTATTCCGGGTGAAGGCGAGGGAGGATTTCTGGATCCAGAGGTTGATATACTGTGCGCGCCATTGTACTTTCGATGACCCTCCAGGTTATCCAGGAAGAAAGATAAGCAATGCCGTCCTTGACTCACGCTTTAAGTAGAACGAGAAGCATATCGGTCTCGGCGGACCGATTCGACGAACCAGCATGACGCGAGGTTGAATCGTGAACAGTGGATTCGGCCGGCCGTTCAAGGTCACATGCGATGCAGTTGGACGGAAATGAAACCAAATCGCACTGGCGTGAGCAGAGATAACGAAACGAGATGTCGAACTTCGATGATGTTCATCATGAGACCTTGGCGCTTGAGCAACCCCTACACGGTTAGATGCACGTTGGGCACTCTTCAGCGGAAATGTGAAGCGGCAGATCTCTCTTGTGGTTGGGCGGAAGCTGTACACAAAGGTGTCTACCTTAATAGAAATGAAGACTTAGGAAACGAGGTATCACAAGGTACCGAAAGCCTCTGCCAGATTCGTGACTGCATCAGATATCAGTTCACGACCAACGGACAGGGCACTAATGAGATTGATTAGTTCCATTACCAACTAGGAAGAGAGATATTACTCACCCTGATGGACGAAAATATTGCAATCAAAAGGTCACAAGTCAGATATAAGTAGTATGATGGGCAAGGAGGGAAGCGAGGAACCCACCGTCCATTGCCAGTATCGGATGGGGCGCCTTCATGTACATCTTTGTTGAAACTTCAACCCCAATTTTCTTCAATCTCTCGGCGTACGCAAGTCCCTCATCTCTCAATATGTCAAGCTCCATCACGGCAATCCACGTTTTCGGCGACTTTGCAAGCAGTTCGTCTGGAACGAAGATAGGTGAAATATCCCACTTGGTGCAATCCTCTCCCTTTGGCAAGTACTTGTCCCGGAACCAGAGCATTCGCCCGATATTGAGGAAGGGCGTGTTCGCGACCTCTTTCCACGACGGATATGGATTGCCGGAAGGGTCCGCAGTATTGTCCGTCACTGGAGCGATTAGCTGAGCTAAAAGAAGCGGAATCGGAGGATTGAGCTGGGCAGCTTTGACAGACAATATGGCTGAAAGATTGCCTCCACTGTAGATTATTCTTGAGCACACGCAGACACGAATACACAAGTACCGAACGAGCTGGCTCACGCAGATTCTCCGCCTATGGCAATGCGCTGGGGATTAATTCCAAGGATAGAACTGCCCTTCCCATACACCCATTGAAGAGCTTCAAAGGCATCCTCAACTGCAGCCGGGTAGGGGTGCTCGGGCGCCAGACGATAGTCAACTGTGATTGCGACACATTTCGCACCTAAACAAATCTCGAGACTCAGTTGTGCAGCTAACCACAGCGGCTGCCCGTTACCTTTGCATTGACGTGATACGAAATGATTCTGCGTGTCGATGCCACCAAGGGTCCAGCCACCTGATGTCCAGAATTGAGCAATGACACTTTCGCAAACATTATTTACCATGATCCCTCACCGCCATGATACCAAATGTATACTGGCCAACCGTCCGCAGGAGGTGTGCCTTCTGGAGTAAAAACGCGGACCTTACAATGCGTCAAGTCGTAGTCTTCCACCTTCCCAACTTTCAGGACCTCTGAACTTCCGGGGACCGGGTTGCTACTGCGCATCGAAGGATTCCAGTTGGGATCGGTATGATATGGCACGATATGAGCGACATATTTGTTATGAAAGGCAATGTACTCGGGATCGAGACGGGGCAGAATTTCAGGGGCAATGGGGTTGGGCAAAGACTGAGCCATTGTGGTTTCGATAAGCTTTCCGGTGTGCCCTCTCGCAAGGGATAAGGGCTGCTATCCTCGCCCGTGCGTTAATAGATCGAAGGTGGTCGGTCTTATCGGACCGACCAACGCGTCAGGATACCAGGACACGTGATAGAAGGTATTCCGATAAGATATAAGCAGCCTGAGGAGTTGACCGTGAAATAGCAGCGTGAACGTCGACCTTCAACCTTCTCCACCACGAGCCATGTCGCCTGTAGTACAGACGAAGACCCCCTGGGAACTCATCAACCCGCCCAAAGAGGCTTTGGTCGCAGAGTTCGTGGGGAAGCCTCTCAGCGCGCTGAGGACTCCAGCAATCGTCCTCGACAAAGCCATTTTTGCAAAGAACTGCGCGAAGATGCACCAAAACGCAAAAGACTGGGGCGCTAACTTCAGAGCACATCTGAAAACGCACAAGGTAGCGATCGGGCATTCGGAAGCTGTCGTTTGTTCATCAACAATTGTTAGACTGTAGAAGGATCGGTGTTGCAGCTGGTTTCGGACGTGGATAAGACTGACGCGGTCATCGTATCGACCATGATGGAAGCATGGGAGGTGGTGAGAGGCGGTCTTATTGCGAACGGCACCATCAAAGACGTCAGTATCACCGCAAAAAAAAAAATGAAGTGAAGAAGCTAACCCTAAGCTCGTGCAGCTTCTGTATGGACTCCCGGTAGGATTCAACAAGGTCGATGACTTGTCCGCGCTTCAAGATGAAATGTCAAAATACGGGGGTGTCGTGCGGATCTTCATTGATCACCTTGATCAAGTACGATTCTTGGAAGAATACGAGAAGAAACAACAGAATCCGAAAAAATGGTCGGCCTTCATTAAGGTGGACGGCGGCCAGAAGTAAGATTCAATTTTCCAGAAGAGTACACTGTACTCACGGAGATGTAGGCGCGCAGGCATACCCGTCGAACCAGAGTCTTTCAAGGCCTTCATGAAAACTGTATTTGCGTCCCCTGTGATATCCGTCTACGGGTTCTACAGCCATGCCGGCGACTCTTACGGCTCTACGTCGCTGGAGCAGGCCACTTCCTATTTGACCGGTGAAGTACGTCTCGCAAACGATGCGGCGGCGCTAGGTTTGGAAGTGCTTGCAGATTCCCCTAACAAAGAGGCGCACAACCAGCCGTTCGTGCTTTCAGTGGGGTCTACCCCTGCTGCCCATAGCGCCTCAGCGGCAGCGAGGGCGCAGTTGACGTCTTCGTTACATGGCAAGCTCGAGCTTCATGCAGGTGCGTGCATACTTCCCAAGCGTCAATGGACTTGTATGAACAGAACAATGACAGGAAATTATCCTCTCCTTGATCTCCAACAGCTGCACACAACCTTGATCGACCGGAGTCGCATCTCGCAGCGCGTTCTCGCGCAGGTTATCTCATACTATCCTGGACGGGGGAACGACGGCCTGGATGAGGCCATGTGTGACGCGGGAGCGATAGCTATGAGCAAAGATACGGGCCGCATCAGTGGCTTTGGCGAGATCCTCGGTAAATCATGGAAATTAGGAAGGATATCCCAAGAGCATGGAACACTGGTGCAGCTGCCTTCCCAACCTGGATCGGATCCAAAACTGCAAGTCGGAGATATTATTGAGATTGTTGGACAACACGCGTGCTTGATCGCTGCAGGCCATCCTTGGTACTACATCGTGGATTCTAGTGTGGAAGGAGGCAGCGATAAAGTAGTCGACATCTGGGTTCCATGGAAAGGCTGGTGAAAGGGAGAAAGCAAGGAATGTAGCACAGTTAAAGCAACAGATGTACCAACTCGGTAGTAAATTGCAATCGTGGGAATTGTGGCTGGTTATGGAGAGCTTGCCTGCAGGTATCCGTCGGGACGGTCTTGCAGTCAGTTACTACACCCAAACAACACCCACAGCGTGCGCCATGGCGCCCGACGAGTTCGACGTTGGGGCCACTGAACTATTGGAAACATATGGTAGGACTTGTCATGCCTTGGCACAGAGCTTGCAGCTACTAATGGCAACCTAGACTTTCTAATGAAGTATATTATCATTGGTGCGAACAGCTACTTGCTGCGAGGTTAACGGATTCAAACCCCAGTCTTCTCTAGGTGAAGCTGGGACGGGGAAATCATGTCTACTTCACCAATTTACACACAATGCTTGTGCGCGATGGCTATACATGTCGTGGTGCTGCCACTAATTACAACCCTCTGTCGTATCAGTCAAGGACCACTCGCAACACACTATCGGGGTAGAGTTCTCCAGTCGAACGGTTAAACTGGGGGAGAAGAGAATAAAGCTTCAGGTATCTTGCTCAAAGCATGCATAGCTGAAGGCTGCTGATATTCGGCTTAGTTATGGGACACAGCCGGGCAAGAGCGTTTCCGGTTCGTCTCCAGTTTTAGCGTGACTTATCAGCGTATTGACGTCCAATGAACAGATCTGTAACTCGCAGTTATTACCGCGGTGCGGCGGGCGTGATATTGGTGTATGACATCACAAAGTGTGTCTATTTATCCGCATAGCGACCATTCACTGAGCTATTCATCGGCCTCTATTCAGTCGAGATTCCTTTCTCAATATGTCTCGATGGCTAACGGATGCGAGGGCTCTTGCAAGTCCACATCTGGTAGCTGTCTTAGTCGGCAATAAGTCGGACAGAGAAGAGGATCGGGAAGTGGAGTGGGCGGAAGCAAGTAGATGGGCTGCGGAGAATGGTATCCGTCATTTTTCCGATAGTGGAAACGGTGTGCTCATCAGATTTTTATTCCAGATGTACATTTTCTCGAAGCCTCTTCGCTGAGTGGGGACAACGTCGAAGCTCCATTCCTGCTCGCCGCACGTTCTATTCTGCTGTCTATCGAATCAGGAGCACTTGACCCAGAGAAGGCCGGCAGCGGTGTCAGTTACGGGGACCGAGCCCTTAGAAGGGTGACCAGCTCGAGTCATCTTAGCTTTGGCAGCCTTAGTGGAGCCCGGAAGAGACGGTCGGGTGGGTTCCGATTGAAGAACTGGGTTCCATCAGGCAAGTGCTGTTAGCCCTGTGGGCAACCTGTAGCTGTCATACTGTGACGCAGCAAACTGGTGCTTTCTCGCACAGCACATGCCTTTCGGGAGTCTGTTGCATTTCATGCGAGTTGGTTCTTGGTCTTTGTGTTGTCCTAGTTTCTGATGCATACCCGCCATTCATTATACCAGATCATCTACCTCATGTCACTCTTTTACACACTGCACAACTGTTTATTTTCAATCGTTCTGCTTCGCACAAGTATCTACCATTATAGACGCTTCATGTAGTATTATCTTGTCCTATTCTCATTCCATTCGTCGCCATGATCTAAATGGATAATTTTGTATCATTCGTCCACCATGGCAAGGTCCCCTGTTTGACGTTGTGTGAGCGAGGATCGTGTACTAAGCATGGTCTCTTTCCCTTCCTACTCCACCCTCAGATGGTAGCGCGTCCACGCCTGTGCGAGCTAACCGCTGGAACGACGTGCACCACGGGAACCGGATAAGACAAGAATGGTATAGCAGACGATGATTTGCTGGCAAATACCACCGATCTGACTCTTCGCTCGGTAAACGTGTGTCTTGCCCAAGTTCCCTATGGTGTTCAAAGCACCGTTCGGAGGCACGTACCGCTGAGAAACCGGAAAGGCCGTATGTCTGATTGACGAACACAGTCAGCAGACACGAGGGAGTCTCATTGGGAGAAGAAATCCTAACTTGTCTTAACGACTCGAGATTAATCCGCATGGCAGTCTCGGACGGGACGATTTGGCAAGAAGGGATATAAAGCGAACTTTTGCCAGCAAAATCCCCTCCCTTCGCGTGAGGAGGTCGATGCATCGCATCGTGCATGGACTTTGAGCAGCGTTCCTTCTGGTGAGTGCGTCAACTCGGATCATTCTGGCCGAGACAAGAACAATAGACATCGTCCTTGAGATCGATGCGGTTAGCTGGAATTATAGATCGCTTCCATTATCAAGGCCGTTGTCGCTGGCGGCCTTCACGACCATGCCGGTGTGCGGCCTCTTGTTTCCTCTCCCTCATTGCCTGGTGCAATGTCTCTCGCCCGCTTACTTGCGATACTGACTACGCTGGCCGTAGTATCTCCGAGCCCTGCACCTTCCCAGCCGAGTCCCTCAACCAGCGATATGAACTCGACTGGGTCCGTCAGTGAGATGGCAAGTACGTCAGTACCGAGTGTCGCTTCAAGTGGCCAAAAGGTCTCGGTGTCATCATTTTCGAGCATCGGAGGGTCATCCACCAGTGGCATCAAGCTCGGCGGATCAATACCTGCTTCAACGTCATCAGCGTAAGTCCCTTGTTTCTACCGAATGCGGAGACCGATTGACGCAGAACCCACCTCTAGTCCACCTTCTAGCAGTGCTTCTGCTTCTCAGAGCGCAGGAGCTTCTGCGTCAACGACGGGGGTGATTTCCTCTTTTCCTGGCGACACTCAGAGCATCACATCCAGCGCTGGTCCCGGTTCCGACTCGTCTGTTGTACGTGCTTACTCGACCGCCTTCTCTCATAGCACACTTAAGTGCCCAGGTTTCGCAGGCTTCCACGTCGTCTGCACCTGCCGGACAGGCGTCGGCTTCCCCGCCTCCACAGAAGCTGAATAACCCCAGTGTCACGAGCACGATCACTGAGCAGGCCCAGTCGACCTTTTCGCAGGCAGTTTCCGTGACAATCACAAACGCTAGTGGACAATTGTCAGTCACTGTACCACCGCTCGTCACCTCGATAGGGACGACGACTGGATCGGACGGAGCATTGGTGACGTATACCCACGTCATCGCAAACCCCCCGGGCTGGAATTCAAGCCCGAGTTCGAGTGGAAATTCGTCAGTAGGCTCTAGTTTAGACCATCAACATGCGCTTACACTTGCCACTGCCATAGCTTCTTCAATAACCATGGCGCAGTGGCAGGCACTTTCGTCGTAGTCGGAATTGTTGCAGCTGCGCTATTTGGCTGCCTTTATGCTGCCTTCGTCCGTCATCGACGACAGCGGAAACGCGATCAACTCCGGTCCAGCATTACATGGCCTGTGAATGATCCTCGTGGAGGTCTATTCGATCAACATCCAATGTCTTCTGCCAACATTGATGGTGTATCTTTTGCACCACATGCACCTCTGCCAACATTATTTGACGGAGCGGGGCTATATGACGCACCCCGCTCAGACCCTGAGTCCTCTGCCAGTGGGGGTGTTGCGGGCGTCGGCACTGGAATCCATAATCCAACGGACTACGAGGGTCCATTCAGTGACTATCATTCTATCCAGCGCGATTCCAGAGGCCCTGTGGGGCTGGCTATCACTACAGGTACACCATCCAGGCATACTTCCGGAGTACCGTCTTTCGCGCCATCCAGTCCTTCCCTTTATCCATCGTCACTACTCCCCGCCGAAGAGGGTAAACCCAATGATCATTTGGCAGGGGATGCCTCTCCACAGAGTCCCACAGTTCCTCTGAGCCCTCCGCCCCGTCCTCCACGCAGCCTTCGGCCGCCTATCTCTGTCGAGAATCTGGTAAATATATCATCTGCGTTCTCAGACGACAGTAGCCTCGCATCTCGCCCTCCTTCTGTTGTCTTCCGGTCTCCTAGTGCCCCACCACGTCCGCCGCGTGCCCGTCCCCCCATGTTACCTGAGGAGCCGCAGCGGAGATTGTCTAAGCTCTCTCAGGATTATCGCCCCGTAACACCTCCCACCTCAGTCTCATCCCTTCACGATTCGAGTGAACCTTCCAGCCCTGTCCCTGAGGTAGCTGCGCCCGTCGGCACAGAGAGCACGCAATTGCAACGCGGGGCCAGTCTTCTCCCTCACAGGCGGACATTACTAGATGTACGCAACGTGCTCCTCTTCTCTGAAGATGTTTTCTGACGTGATACACTTTTAGGTTCGAACTGTCCCTCGTCAATCCTAAATACTACTTCTAGCGGGCGTCACCTGCGGGAGTCCTGCACGCTCTGTATTGGATCATATAGTGTGAGATATGAAAGGAGTTACATTTATATGTATCGCTAGAGAAGTTGTACATCATATACTTATCGGAGCGGTTGTTTGCTGAAATTCTTATGTGGAAATAGCCTCAACGACCCTGGTGGTGTCGGTTAAGAAACCCCACGACTGGAAATGTTGCAATATAAGCTCTCGCAAAAGCAACGGGACCAGTTTACGTACGTTTCCGACGTTGTACAGGATATTTTCCAGGCCCCCAGCGGGAGAGGTGGTGGCGGTGATATCCTTCACGAGCACAACGTCATAGCCCCTGAAGTATGCATCTATCATTGTGCCAGAAACACACTGGGCAATGCGAGGTCAAACAACTGTTCTGCAGTGCTTCGTGGAAACGCACCTGATCGGTGTTTACACCGCCAAAGAGAAGAGTAGTCAAGCCATTCTCCTCGAGGTATAAATCCAACGCGCTTTGGTAGCCCCAAATGCCCCCCATCCTTCCATCGGCCACAGTGAGGAACAGCAAGCAAGGTGGAGAATTCGGGTAGAACTGACCTGTTCTTGTGGATCCAGACATCTGTCCCAGCCTTCTGTCCCTTGAGGTACTCCTCCTGCAAGGGTCCGTATAGCTCGGAGTTGTAAGCATCCCTCATGAGCATCCTCCCAAAGTTCCCCGGAAGCTCAGAGCCGAAACCTCCTCTTCCATTCTTCATGAAACCTCTAACCAAAGAGGGGGGGATGGTCTTAAGTTCGTGATCAGTGAGGCCCCAGTTCCTTCACATCGAACATCATCAAATAGGAGCATATCAGTCACCATCGATCTACGCACACCCAAAGAATCTTGACACCCTGTGCCCTCAAGGCTGGAACTAGCTTAAGGAGTGGATCGACACACTTCAAGCCAGTAGGATGGTCCCTAAGATCTGGATGCAAGAAAAAGCTAGCCCGTCATCGATGCACAGTCCGTCTAAAGATAGAGAAGGCAGATACTTCTGCATATCAACAATCACAGCTGCGGTGGATGCTTTATCGACTCTGATGACGCGCTCGCCGTCGACGGGAATATCTAGCTGAGTGGAGCGCAGCGGGGGTGGTGCTGCCTCGTCATTGGAGTGCTGTGAACGCGATAAATCCACCAGTCCGGAGGGATATTCAACCCAGAAGGAGGCGGGGTTTCCGTACTCGACCGTTTGCTCGACTTTGGGACGCGTAGCCATGCCTAGGATTGGGGTATCGTAGATGGGGACTTTAGCCATGGGCAGGGGCCAGGAAGGTGACTGTGAGAACTACAGCGGCAGGCGCACCTATCTTTCGCAGAATGAAGTCCCATGCTGGTGCTGGCAGCCTGAGAAATCCGCTAGGTCATGAGCCCCCGATAATAGTTGAAGATAAGTGAGTGGAGAGCCCGGGAGATAGCGAGAGACGCGCGCTTTGCACCATCACATGATGAAAACAAGGACCGACCGCAAGTTCTTGGGAAGAACAAGGGAATAGAAGGACAATACTTGCGATTGAAGCCTATGTAAGAGTCTACGAGAGTCCTTCGTATGTCCGTGGGTGATAGATATACAGCGTGCGAGAGTATGATACGGGGGGAGAGTGGGTAGCGAGGGTCGTGATATCTGCTCGTGAATCAGTGAATGTCCGAATGGTCTCGGCAAGATCATGACGATATCAAAACAACAGCATTTTTGAAGGAAAGCAAGAGACAACGTAAGTTCAAACAAACGCAACAAGTCTATCAAAGGACCGAATTTTGGCTGCCATCATCAGGGATGTTCCGAACCTGTGGGCTGATAAGCACGATAAATATTGATAGGAATTCAGCAAAACCTACCGTGAGCACTGGCCGGCTGTAGTCCTCTTCGTCTCGAAGGTTCACAGAGCCTAGACTACCGGACCTCGTGCGTTGGCGGATGTCAGGGTCCAGTCTGTCATCGGTATCGTCAGATGCGTAAGCAGTCGACTCGCGAAGGGCGGCTTCGTCGGCAAGGTTAGGCGAGTTGTCAGCAAGTCTCCTAGGATTCCGGGGAGGTGGAGAGGGTGGACCACCTGTATTCTCAGGCGATGGAGATGCCTGAGCATAGGCCGCGAGCAGAGGTTCATAGCTACCAGCGCTATACGTTGGGGTGTGTCCATAAGAACTGTTTCGTTCCCGCGAGCCTCCTTCCCCAAACTCATCGACGCCTCCCACTGCAGTGTTAATCCTTCCAGCGCCTGGCGGCGGGCTGGCAGTGCGGGCGGGAACATAGCCGTCTCTTGTAGCCGGTGGGCGTCCGGGGTCGCCGACGTATTCCGCGTACGGGTTGAAATGCCCTGGCTCCTCCGCGGCATAGTCATCATATGGTCCTGACGTAGGCCTTGCAGCAGTAGGCGAGGAGCCCGCTCCTGGAGGAATATATCCAAGAAGACTGTTCCGCTGCCCCATTTCAGATGAGAATTGTGAATGAGTGTGTGGTGACCTTCCCCCTCGGTCATTGTCGTCATCATCCAGCGGTGCTCGGCTGAAACCGGCTGCAGCAACTGCGGCTTCAACTGCCGTATCCTGGTCGATCCGCCTCTGGCGCTGTCTTCGACGGATAGCGAAGAGTATCCAAAGGACAATAGAGGCAGCAGCCAGGCCAACCACCACAAAAACGCCTACGACAGCACCCGTGTTCCTGAAAAACCTATAGAAGAGAGGTTTAATGCGCGTTATCTGACCTTTTCTTTGACACTCACGATGAAGTCTTGGTTGGATCGTCGTTGGGAACTAGCGAAGGATTGACGGCTGCTTGCGTTACAGTCGTAACATAGCCCTGGCTATTGGTGGTTACGATTGTCTCCGTGAATACAGACGGGGCACTTGTTATCACTTGTCCATTGCTATTTGAGGTGACGATAAAAACTGTGCTCTCCACCGTGACTCTGTTTGCATAGTCAGAACCACATAACTATAGATCGAAACCGGAACGCACGTTGGTATCGATGGCATGTCTGTTTGCAGGGATGGAGCAGACGTAGTGCTTGATGTCTGTGGCGGGGAAGACGAAGGGGTGGATGGCGGTGTACTTGACGTTGATGGAGTCGAGGGTGGCGAAGAACTGGTCGTAGGTGGAGTTGACGAAGAGGTTGGGGGAAGAGAGCTTGTCGTCGTCTGGGGTGGGTTGGTTGAGGTAGTGCTCGAAGTCGCGGCATCCTGATTTGACGAAGCGGGTGGAGAAGAGGAAGATGGGCTTGCCGAGGTGCTTGAAGCGGGGGCGCTACTCGGGGGTTCTGACGAAGACATTGGTGGTTGAGAAGTACTTAGTGCTGCACTAGATGTCTGAGGCGGATTTGAAGATGACTGTGAGCTAGATGACATAGCCGTTTGGGACGTAGAAGAGCTCGCCGCAGTAGACGCTCCGGTAGAGGCGGCTGTCGATATAAGAGTCGATGGTACGGCGCTACAATGATATGGTTAGCGGAATAGAGACAAACAAAGTGTCACGCTCACTTGGTAGTTGCCGAAGGTGAGTCAGACGAGGAAGACATGGATACCGAAGAAGACAAGACCAGGGACGACGTTTGGAGAACGACAGAAGACGATATAGGAGTATTGGATGTGGTCAAGTCAACCGACGATTGAGATATTGCAGTGGAAAGGGAAGATGTAAATGGTACCGAGGTCGATGGAGCGAGAGAGGGAGACAGAGGGGATGATGCCGGAGTGGTATTAACGGTCGAGGACATACAATTTCGGTCCGAAGTCGTGAAACGTGTGTTCGTGCGTTTGTGAAGCGAGAATGGGGCACAAAGAGATTGAGAAGAGTCAGAGAATAGCCTTGAGATGAGACAGGAGAAAATGAATGCACTGAGACCAAGGAGTAGGAAAACAAGGTTACGGAGGACGGTACGATCGCAGAGCAGTACAGACGTTCTAGCTCCCACTGCTTGCAAATGTATTTGAAAATAAAGAAAGGCACAATAAGAAAGCTCAAGTGTGATCGCAACCTCTGCCACCTTACGGGTAGAAAGGTGAGAGGACCAAGTTCTTTGTGCAGTCCTGCATGGACGGAAGAAGTGAAAGATGCACTCACCCTTTGACCTTCAGCTCGTGGCAAGAAGAAGAATTAAGCTAGGCGCTCATCGCGAGGCAACGCGACTAGCTGCAGTTGGGGGTGTGCAGCGACCTGGTTGAAGGCTATTGTTGGGGGTTAAGGATTTTGTAATGGCCGTAACGGACTTGCCTTTGCTCCACAATGAAAAGCTGTGGAAAAGAAGGAGGATAAGAGCCAGGGAGGCATGATTTGGCCGATAGCGTTACGTGCTGCACTCCAACACCGCTCTGCAGCCAAACATACAACAGCCCAATCGAGACCAACCGCGTTGCAAGTATAGCGTGAGAACGTTGCAATGGTCCTCATCACGAACATTACCTGACATTACTGCGGCTGCGGCTAGCTCTTATTGGTCTTATAAGTAGACGTTTATCCGCTCGATTGACAGCTCTCATTGTCAACAATGATTCTGGTCGACCCTCAGCCAAAGGCGCAACACAGAGTCCCCGTAGACGAGGCCCCTGACACGGGTACCAGTTCTGCGCCACCTCCTACTTTCGAGGAGAGCACAGCAGACCATGTTGTCCTCGATTTCTCTGAGCAGGAGACATATGCCCCCCCAGGCGGCGAAGAGCCCCCCGCCTTTGCTCCATACGAGGCAAAGTATTCCATTTCCCGTTCGGGTACGGTCATCTCACATGATCGCCATTTGAACGAAGATGGTATGTCCTCTTGGTTCCGCTGCTTCACCTTGTCACTGACATCGGCTTTCTAGGTGAAGCCCTGTACCGCTTCTTGCTGTCTCAGGCTTCAACCCCCCCTGCCCTCGTTCTTCGTTGCAAAGGGTCACACACCGAAACCCATACTCGCCTCGTCACCCACACAAACAACCGCGGAGAGTCCAAGCTTCGATCCGAGCAGTACTCGGAGAGAGTCGTTGACTTTGATTTCCGCATAGACATCGGTCAGCACATCGTGGGAGAACCAACACACTGGTCTGTCGGCGACTCGGCACCGGCGTATCGTGGCCGCATGTTCCGCGAGGTCGGGTTTGGAGAAGACAAACGTAAAGCGAGAAGGGGCGAGGTAAAGGCTGCTAAAGCCTGGGACTCTGAGCGGAACAACAGGGGGTTTCCTCCTTGGGTCGGAAGTGACTATGCTTGGCATGAAGATCAACCACACCTGATGCATAGAAATAGCATTCTCAAGTCATCGTGGTCGTTGCGCGAGTGGGCAGATCATTACTGCGCCAGTAGGAAGTATCTAAAAGAGTTCAACTATCACAAGGTCAGCAGACGAGAATAGCGCCTACCACGCTCGCGATAAGCCCCTAACACTACATTAGGTCGTCTACGGATGGAACTTCGACGCTCTGAAAGCAGCCACACGATCGACGATAAACTCAACGCACTACAGAGGCGACGTGACAGTCGAGTTCGAGCAGACACAGTCCGTCATCTCGGTGCGGTCAGAGAATCGGCTGTCCCGCACACTCTCGTCTCCCTGGCTTAAATTCATTCTCTGGCTCCTCGTCGTCTACCCGTTCATATGGTTGTTTAAACGCTTCCACTCGCGTGGTGGGGGCCAGTGGACAGTGTGCGGTGGTGCTTACGCACTAAAGCGTATCGAGCAGGTAGAACCGGATTACCCGTCGCCTGACAGAAAGACCCCCGAGGCAATCCAGGATACTTTGGACTCGGTAGATGCATTTGCTGCTTCCTCAAGCTCGGATACGAGGACGGAGAGCGTGCGCACCCGAGTTATTGGGTTGAAGGAGGGAGAGTGGTTTAGGCAGTGGGAAGGAACTATCAGAAGAGCCGTCCTCAACCGGCTGCAGGACAAGCAGCCATTGGTGCACAGTGACGACCGTCCAGCACCTCCGGCCTTCCTGCTTGATGGTTATTAACCACCAAGTGAGCAGATTAGATCACCTACATACTTATTGTACCACACGATAGTCCCTTGGATGATATCTGTATGATTTATATTATGTTACTCGACTGTCCTAACCGACCGCAATCTTGACAATACTCCGCCCAAAATCCAAGGTATATAGCACATGCAACGTGCCTACTGCAAAAGGAGAGTGAACTTACCGTGGATGCAGTGTTGAATTCAGCTTGAATACCGAAGTATCTGTCCATACAGCAGACAGTCCCACTCTCTCCTGATCCGGGCGAGAGAGCTGTGACTTCTCCGCGTCGGAATAATCATCGCTCTCGAGAAAAGCCAAGGCCGTCTCCAAGAACCACATGTGTTTCTTGATGAAGTGCACGACCACCGTCCCGCCGACGCGCTTGCTCTCGTAGCGGGCGATTCGACCTTCTTGATGCTGCCATGCATGTTCGCGACTCGGAGTGTTGCCTATTTACACGTTGAATATCAGCATGCAGTACTGTCCGCACAGAGGAGATGAAAGCACCTTCACGGAGCTTCGACATGTCACTGCCTTCTACCAGAGCCTCCACACTTTCGGCCAGCGTCATATCCTGTAATGGTTGCACGTATCGGACGCCAAAGGTCGACACGCTAGAGTACGCCCAAGACGAAGGGGTTGGTACGTTTGGACCAATGGGCGATATGGTTGGGAGAGCTTTCTCCCCCAAGGCATCCTGCGAAGCCTTCTCCAGGGAAGAGAAAAACGACCGTTTCACGCGTGAGACCTCTGAAGGGAACAGGAATCCATGCGAGTAGCTGTGCAGCAAAGCGACAAAGCATGAGTAGTGAGTTACGCGAGCTAGGAGCGCGACTTACACAGTGCCAGACCGCGGATGGTCATATATCCAACACCGTTCGCTGGCCCATCGAATTTCTCCCGCACGAGGATGCAAAGCCATCCACTTTGCGGTTTGTTTATCCTCGGCACCTTTTGTGAGGGTTTTGACAACTGGGTCCTTTGAGACCCAGTCAACCAAGCTCCAGCTTAGTCCATATAATTCACCAGCCATGAAGCGATTCTTCACGAGGTAGCCCCAATATACCAGAGGATCTTGAGGAAGGTCTCGTTCCTGGTATGTTTGGGGGAGCAGATGCTCAATGGCGTTTACTCCGACCTGGGAAAGACTCGCGGGAGATTCAGGTGCGCCATAAGGGGCCTGTCCCTTAGCGTGGAGTTCGACTCTCATACGCGCCTCTAGCTCTGCGAGCATGACGAAGGCGTCATCGTCAACCTTTGCGACATAGTCGGGCCGAACCCAAGGCCTTGGATGGCCAGAAGCTCGTTCCTCCCATGCAAAATGGGGGTCATGGGGGGCCAACGGAGGGGAAGGTGATGTCTGGTTGGCATATGATAGCGAAGAAGAAGCGCTGGAGGTGTCGAAATAGACAGGTGGGACCCAGGCGTTCGAAGCTGCCCAAGTGAAGTACGCGTGCGTTTTCCCGGAATTCATGTTCTCGGCGCAGGGCAGAATGACGATATCATTATACACTTAAGATAGCCATTTTTTCAGCGGGAGCGTATGAAGCTCTTATGGAAGCAGACTTACTGTCCATTTCCGTCTGTATCCGCCGCTCCCATCCCTTCCGAGGTTGACCTAGAATGAACCGCACGAGCGTCCTTGAAGTACCTTTACCATCGTCTCCCATACCAGCGCCATTCCGGCTTCGTGGGTGGCCAGCCCACGTCGTACGGATAAGCATTCTACGTTCTAGCGCGGAGTCCATCGAGAACACGCCTAAAAACACACCTGCCGGCGGCAGGGAATCCAGGTCGTCTGGGGGGAATGGCTGTGGTAAAGGTTCGGATACAGGATCGAGATAAGGATATGGTGACGTAGTACGGAGATTTGGAGGTAGAGATGAAGTAGGAGGGATGGAGCAATAGGCTCGCCATGGTAATGGTTCTTTGTCCGGGTTCAATATATACATTAGAAGTAGTGTGAGGGATATGGCGAAAACGGTGAAACAGAGGAGGGCGAAGATCTTGTCAGCACGTCAGTGTGGAGATAAATACATGATTTGGTGAAACGCATACGATTGTTAGAGGTTGCCGAGGGAAGAGTGGATGTCGGGCAACTCGTCTCAATGCTTTCTTCGTCGCCCTGACGAGTCTTCCATCTCGTCTTCGCCTTCTGCGGGGGTCTGCACCGAGACTCCACCACTTTCGCCCGGTATCTCTATATGAGGTATACGTGCCGACACTTCCGAGCAGTGGAGAAGTTGGCTCGCCGTCCGCGTCTGAAGGTGAGGAAGATGAGCGGCCTGAGGGGAAAAAGGGAGGGGGTGAAGCTGCTCGAGATGGCACCGGCGTCGAAGATGACGCAGAAGACTCTGATGATGACCTCTCCGATATGCCCTCTGGGTATGAACGGTCCGCGAATGAGGAGTGCTTCAGCGCCGACGTCTGTTCTCGGACAGTCTCCACAGAGTCGGCGCTAGGCAGAAACTCATATTCTTCGCTTTGCGAAGAGCTGGAAGGCTGCTTTGAGGCACCAAACAGGCCCATGACATTAGGCATGGCGTTGGGGGAAAAGAGCGTGGTAAGTCGACGGGAAGCCTGCGCAGATGCCCGACTGGAATAGTTAGACCTCGGAGATCCCACCGAACACGCGAATCAGATCCACGCGATAAGTCAGTTCTCGTTGGCGTGGCACTGATGATAGATATTAGCTTGGCTGTTTTAGCTGGGGAAAATTCTGTCCTAGAGGTCGAGCAAAACGAATGTACTTCTGGCCATAGCCAAGAGCCGCAGTGCAACGCCCGCCAGCCAAATTTCACAGCTTCCCATCTCACGTGCACACGAGCGAAGCGCTCAATTGGGCTAAGCTATTCTCAGCTATTGGTACAATATTGCAGAACTGCTTCTTCTTTGAATCTTTCTACACAGCACTCAGGACTCATGTAAGACCTGTAGATTACCATAGACCTTCTGCCAGCTTGACCGCTCCTTCATCGCATCCCAAAACGCCGCCAGTCTACTACGCAGCGCAGGTTTCTCCGCGGTTTCGTTCTGGGCAGGCACCACGATGGATAAGAAGTCTTCAGGGACTATGAACCCGTTCCCAATGTGTCTTTCCAATTTCTTGATCACGATGTCGCCGTTATCTGTGATGCTGCCACCAGATAGCTTGACCACATGGGTGAGCCAGGCGCTCAGGTGCAGATCAGCAACGGACACTTGGTCACCTGTTTGAAGCACCGTGGTCGTCAAAATAGAGTATGGTGGGGTTTGAGTTGACATACCCAACACATAAGGTCCGATGATGTCCTTGTTCACCTGTAACAGTAAACGAGGCATTATAGCCTCCCATGTTTTCTTCGCCTGCGCAAAGTATTCATCTACATCCCCGCTGGACTCGGCAGAAGTGAATACAGCCAACAAGGTCTCCGTCGCCGTTTTCTTGTCCTTCCAAAAGGTTCTCGTCTTTTCAGAAATTTGTGCATCCTCGCCCTCACTATCGGACAAATAACCTGTCAGCGCCTCTTGCCTTGCCTTCAGTGTAGGAGCCAAGGACTTTGCAAGGATCTGTAGAGATGCTGGGTCGCGAGCGTTCAGATGCTGCAATGTCTCGGGAGATACATCGGAAGAATGGATTTCATCGATTATTTTCGCGGACGTTGTAGCGAAAGCAATGGTGGCTGGGGACAACGAGGGCGCTGGTGCGGCTGAGGTCGTATGGGTACGCGAGGTGGCGGAGCGGGACTTGTCCAGGAATTCAACTAGGGACTAGCATGGAATTAAGGCACGTGAGTAACTGAAAGCAATGGATTGAAGCAGTTCTTACCTTGATGTCTGTTATAGCTTTGTAGCGGCTTTCGATATCAGGGACAAGTGAGCCCTTCAGGGGAACGATGAGGGTTGGCACAGTAGCTGACAGAAATCTGAATGTTACGATGACGAAAGAAGTAGGGCAGATAATCACCCTTTGGGTTAAGGCGGAGGAATGATGGTGCATATTCCTCTCCCTTTGCTGTGGGAGACGGTGTCAGTCCCCCCTGACAAGCGCGACGTGAGCGTGCTGGACCTACTGAGATCGACTATCCTGAGGCCAACTTCATCGTCGCCATAGCCTTTCTCGTGTCTAAAGGTAAAAATGAGAAGACTGGTTCCATAAACAGCCCGACCTCGCTCACAGGGCTAAGAGAGCTAATTGGAGCGTGTCGGTAGAGGATAAGCAGAGCAACTGGTCAGACATCATATCTACTCACCCGTGGCAGACCAAACGGAGTCTGGACTATGGTAGAGAACAGCCTTGGGTATCGTCTGTGGAGAGCTCATGGTGGTCACAATCTGACCCAAAGGCATATAGAGCGGTGACGTCGTTTACAGGCAACATGTTTGTCGCTCTTTGGTAACAAAATCGGAGTCAGTACGTGAGGATGTTTGGGACATTTCGTCGCCAACCATAATGGCAAGCTTTTGAGGACTGTTGCTGGTAACCCATCATGCTGGTCTTTGACTCGGAACGAGTATTGAAGTAAGAGTAATGCGCCTCGGATGCTTCTGCAAGGCTTTGAGGGCTGCACGTGACTGCAATACTAGAAAATTCTGACCCTCGCCGCCTCGTTATATGAATCTTTCTTTCCATTTCTTTCGACTATCTCATCATGGCAGCTCTCAGGTAGGGGATATATCCCTCCAAACAGTATCCCAGTAACGATTTCTCCTCCGACAGACACGAATTCTACGAAACTGACGAAAAACTGACCCTTTCCGTATTTGATCGAGGGGCTGATCCTGCCCAAGTCTCCGTCAAGTTCGAGCCGCGCGCGGTAAGACCCCCTTTCTCGCGTCGTTTATAAAATGCTCACAGTTGGATAGCTTAGCTACCAACACGGCGACAAATCGCTTCAGCTTCAGCCTCTGAAAGGTCAGATCGACCCTGACAAGAGTGACTTCACTGTCGGCAAAGTCAAGGTCGAAATCCGTCTGGTCAAAGCCGCTCAAGGGCGCTGGGGTGGTCTCGTGGGAGACGCTCCTGATCGTAGGTGCATCTTTCTTTCTCATCTAAGCTTCAACTCATGTCTTGTGTCAGCTCTGACGACCTTCGCACCCACTCCCGCCACCGCCACAGCATCTGCCACCGCCAAGCAAAGAAAGAATTGGGAGGGAATCACAACGGAGATTCTCTCCGGCGAAAAAGAAAAGACGTCCGACGAGGATCCCAACGTCGGCGGGGACAGCACTGTCAATTCCTTCTTCCAGAAGATCTTTGCCGACGCAGATGAGGATACCAGGCGTGCAATGATGAAGAGCTTCCAGGAGAGCGGCGGCACTACCCTGAGCACCAATTGGGACGAGGTGAAGAAAGCACCTGTTGAAGTGAAGCCCCCATCTGGGAGCGAGTGGAAGAAGTGGAACTGAATAGTGATACTGACAGCGTGCTCGGCCAACTTGATCAGACCTGCTGTACACATACACCTCGAATTGTACGTTTTTCTCCTCAAATCTTCGTTGATTGAAGTGCAATCGCAGTGCCGCGGAGATCCTTAGGACCAGATGGTGACCTGTGCACACCTGTGTTGCCATTTCTGCTTTTGTTCCTTGTGGGTTGAAGCTCACCTTGGGCAACCGCCTAGATTCATGGATTCACATCTCCAAAGCGCAGTCCTCCGTGCATCTCTGCTGTTCAGCCACATTTCCGTGCTATATTTCCGCATCCGTGGCAATGAGACTTTGCGATGGTTAGACCGGTCCATTCCCTCATCCACTACGATCGCCTCGCCTCGATCTCGAGAGTCGAGCCCACGACATTTACCTCGGCTACCTCGCCAGTCAACTGAGTGGCGAATCACATTCGCCCCCTGACCAGAGCTATCTCTGGAATGCTTATGGTATTCGCGTGGGGGGCAGAGACCTCGCTGTGATTTGCTGCCACGGTACCGGGCTCCGTGCCACGCGAAGCTCTGAGACTCGTAGAGTTTGGCTTTCAATTGATGCAACCGTGAAGCCCAGATGTGCAAAACATTTGTGCCAACCCGCGATAAGTTGTCCAGAGTTGATCCCGCCGGGTGCGCGTAGCGTGGAGAATGGCGATATAGTTCCCTGGGAAGAGTGGGGAAAGGGCCCATCAGAGTGAGACCTCCGGCCGGGAGCGAGTTGGAGGGGTGGAAACCAGTGGTTGTGCGTTCCGACAACATTCTCGGCCCTCTTGTGCACTTATTCCGCAAATAATGTTTCTCCCCAGGTCCCCGCCATCGCAGCATCGCGTTCGGATATGGTTGCAATCCCGCGGAAATGCTCAAGCGTCGGTAAACTGTGGTGCACAATATTCGTCTTCGAATAACGAATGGTACTGTTTTAGCCTATCTTGCTCACGGTTGGGGCTCGCCCCAGGGAACCCCTTTCATTACGGAAAAGCATTAGCCTGATGATTCATTGCCAACATCTCCTGCCCTACAGTCACTTTCAGCTGGAGGCTCTCCCCGAGAATAACATGCACAGAGGTGGGTGGTGGGGGTGCGCGAGAATGTGGTATTGGGGGGTCAAACACTAGAGTTGCCATTTTAGTTCACGGATTATTGATTCCGATTGGTAGCAATTTCGCAGAGCCGCGCCCAACACACTCGGCCATCGTGCGACAGTCTTGCGCGACATCTTTGCTTTTCCACTGGGCACGGTGATTATCATCAACGGGCTCCAAATCGGTGCTGCGAATGTTTTCCCAACAAACTGGTGCCTGGTTATGATGGCCTTCTTCTCCCTCTCCGAGCACGCCACCAACATATTTCGCAGGTCAAGGTCTTCCGCCGTCCGAACATCACGATATCTATAACCGCTTGCTCCTGGATTCTCTTGGAGCACTACAGTCAATATCTAAGCGCCCGAACAACGGTAACGCTGAGAAGCATCTGATTGGCTGCTGCTGAATGATTTCCCGAAGGTTGCCCGAGGCCCTGTCAAAAACGGATTTTGCTGTGTAGCTGTAACCAATAGGATGAGTGCATAGAACGTGATTCCTATCGGTCCGCAGAGGTACAGAACAACAAATGCTGCGGTTCACTGGTTGGATGACGAGTATTGAGCTCTTTCCTCACTGGCTCCGGGTCCAGCTCTAGATCGATTGGCTTCGACGAGCCTTGTCCGCGTTTCCCACTCCTCACCCCCAAATATTAAGGCTCAAAGAATCTGAGCAATAATACCACCCACCCAACCACTCCTTGCAGCTTTCACAAGCGTTCCGCGATGAACTCGACGACAACAATTCGTAAGTCATCGATCCGCCTGACAGTAGGTGCTTCGTGATCTCAGCCCCGTCTCATGCATGCAGCGACGACCGTGAACAAAATTGGTCCATACCACTACGTTCCTACCGAATGGATCTGCGCCCTGGTAAGCCCTCACCACCATCTATGACACTTAATTGCCGTTTAACTCACGAAACTTTGCAGTTTGTTGCCTTGTATAGCATCTCAACCTGTAAGGATGACCCCTTCGACACATTGCATGATGCTCATTCTCACTCGTCGTAACTGTTCGAATGTAACGAAGTGCTCCACTTTTGCCAGAGCATCAAGTATAGGCTGTGGTGGCTGTTCCCGACAGCGGTGTTCGCTGGTGTTATGGAGATCCTGGGCTGGAGCGCCAGACTGTGGTCCAGCAAAAGCCCACATCTTCTAATTCCCTACGAAATCCAGTAGGTTCACCGTTGCGATCTTAGGCTGACTTCACATACTGAACGTACCTTCTCAGACTTGTTGGAACCATTCTAGCTCCTACCCCCCTCGTAGCGGCCAATTTTATCATTCTAGGAAAAATCATAGGGCGACTTGGAACTCGCTACAGCCGTCTGACGCCGAAATGGTGTGAGTACAAGTGGTTTTTCCTTTCCAAAATTCACCATCTGATCACCTTACAGACACTATCATTTTCTGTTCGTTCGTGAGTGTTATGTGGCCGGTAGCGATGGCCACTGTGCTGATTGACGTCAGGATGTGGCCTGCCTCGTTGTCCAAGCCGTTGGAGGGGCCCAGGCCGCCTTCGCTGTCAATAAGGGGCAGAACCCTGATAACGTGAGTGCGACGAGCCTTGCATATTCCGGGTAGGCGTTTAAAGGTGTTCATGGTCAGGGTGGTAATATCATGCTGGGAGGTATCGTTGCACAGATGGGTATGCTGCTCGCTCTATTTCCCTGAATTTCATCTGTTGATGTGCTCCATCAGTCTCTATCGCAGTCTATGTGGCATGTGCCGGGGAATTCTTCCTGCGCTTTTTTTCGGATTCGCCTCTCCGAAAAGTTGACAAGTCGACGTCTATGGAAAAGGAACGAGATGGAGAAGTGGTCGACCGAAAGATGAAATTCATGATCATGGGCCTGCTTTTTGACACTACTTGCATATTCATTCGGTGCGTGGTATTTTTATTTGAATTACGTCGCGGTCGATCCGTGCTAACTTGATATCAGTTCTGTATACCGTACGATAGAGTTGGCCAACGGCTTTGCTGGACCGATCATATCCACCCAGGTTTACTTCAGTGGGTTCAATTCTGTGTCAAAATGCGAGATATTCGGCGGCTAACAGCGACCCTCGTTCGCCACAGACGTCCTTGATGGTGCGATGGTGACTTTGGCTATATTCACCCTCAACTTCACGCATCCCGGAGCACTTCTATATCCGTCTCGGCCTACCACCAGCATGTCCGTGAGCGGCGGTGCCGAAGAGGAAGGTCGCGGCGAGAGAACCTCGTAGACCATCCTGAGTCTACGCACCGAGTTTGAAAGCGAAGCGAAAATTCGCCGCATCGTAAGCCAATGGACATGCGCTGATTTAGCTAGACAAGTGGAACAAGTTGTATTTCCGAGGGCTGTAATTATTTGTACGCAAAGGTCTAATAGGCAGACACACTCTTTACTTGTGATATGTAGATCGTAGATGGTTGCGTAGAGGAATTCAAGGCATCCCTGGCCTTGGGGCCACGCGCGAGTCGACTTGCTCTGAACCTACTTTACGCATATGTACTTTGCATACGCGACTGGTTTGACAGATCGGCCGGACTCTTTCCGGTGTCTTTATCCGGTGCTGGCCGCAGAAGAACCTTCAGGCGTAAATCCCGGTAACCTGCTTAGCAGCGATTTTGGCGTCCCCCGATAGCTTTACAAACGCATGGCTTTTGCTATCGAGCAAGGTTATGGGGACAGGACAATGTGGTGCTATGTACCGCCTCTCTATCCAGAGATTTACATAGTTATGAACGTGGTGAGTTCCTACTGTAGTTGATTCATATTAGTTCTAGACTGTTACCATCTTGAAGGCCAGAGGCGGGTCCGCGCTGGAGTGGGGCAGCGATATTATCTCTCCAACATTGGACGTTGATGGCAATCGGAGTGCAGTCCTGTGCAGTCTAGCGACAGTATGGGTGCGGGGCCGTTTCCGAGCTTTCCGCTCGTTAAGCCCGATCAAATCTCTATAAAAAGCATACTGAAGCGACGATGTGTGTGTGCCTTGCGATTGTTTCCCGACGTCATGCTGTTTTGTGGCCAGTGTGTGCATGATCAGACTATGATCAGACAGAAACTCGTGTGGGCCATGTTCGGCCGTCTTCGAGCAAATGAAAGATAACAGCATTTTGACATAGGAAACTTGATGTTTTTGACAGATGCATGCGGTTCAAAACTCAAGTCTTCATTGCGATCAAGCTACCTGCTCAGACGAGCTCATCCCGTTCGCGTATAAATGCGGAGGTGATCATGGAGGAGTTGCCCTCACCCGACAGTCTTCCGCCCGGAGAATCAGATCATCATGCTGTCTTCATTCGTCCTCCTGTCCTTGCTAGGGTCTGCAATGGCCACTCCGGTGGATCCCTTGGAGTTGTTCAAGAACTTCGGCTCCTGTTCTACCTCTGGCCCTGCTTCGTGCCATAACACCACCGCTGTCAACACCTGCTGCACTGAATACCCCGGAGTAAGTAAATCCACAAATGATGGCTGTACTTCGCCCCTGACCTTGTTGCTTAGGGTCTACTCCTGCAAACCCAGGTATGCGACTCTTTATATCACTCTCGCGGTCGCGTGAATGACCTCGTCCGTATTTAGTTCTGGGACACTGATGTTGCTGGCAGCCCTGATGACAGCTGGACGATTCACGGTTAGTCCATAGTATTTCCTCAATGAGGCCGTCATGATCTCACATCTTCGTACAGGGTTGTGGCCAGACAAGTGGGTGTGCCAGTGGCAAAATCAGTCAATGGGTACTGAACTATCGATGTTAGTTGCGACGGCACCTATAAGAGCAGCTGCGATCCCTCCCGTAGCTACAAGGATATTGCTTCTGTAGGTCATCGCTGTGCTTTCACCAGACATTGGACTCACAGGTATGTTTAGCTGCTCACGGCTCAGAATGCTGGCTCCACGCTCGAGTACATGAAGAAGGTAATTCGAGTCGTCTAACCGCCGCATTGATCTGACCGTGTTGGATTATAGTACTGGCTCAACAACGCTGGATCCAGCGAGGAACTCTGGGAGGTCTGTGGATTCGTCCCGTTTTACGCACGCAACTTTACTGACAAGACTTGCAGCACGAATGGTCCAAGCACGGAACGTGCTACAGGTACATCCAACGGCAAACCTTCCTTTGATTCACACTCATATCTTACGTTTCAGCACTCTCGAGACCTCCTGTCTCCCAAAGAATAGCCCCAAGGGCGCTGAGGTATAGACTTCTTCGTCCTCGAACAACCGAAAAAATCTGACCGCGTTGATCAGGCCGTCGCATTCTTCGAGACTGTCGTCAAGCTATTCAAGACCCTCCCCACTTATACTTGGCTCGCAAACGCTGGTATCACCCCCTCGTCGAGCAAGACCTATACATTGTCCGAGTTGACGGCAGCTCTCAAGAAAGGTTCCGGAGGAGTATGTTGATTTCTTTGATGCGCGGGTGCGAATACTCACGATATCTGTGGTTCCAGTACACCCCCGCCTTGGGCTGTCAATCTGGGAACCTTAACTCGATCAGCTGGTACTATAACTTGAAGGGATCATTGATTAACGGCGAATTCGTACCCATCAGTATGTTTTCATCCCCGTCAGGCTGATCGCCTACTAACACGATGCTGCAGACTCCCCTCAGTCGTCAAGCTGCCCCTCAAGCGGTATCAAGTATCCACCCAGGCAGTCTTCCTCCAAGTCGTACTAGTACAAAGGTCGACTTGGGAAGCTGAGATGCCTTTAAGCTTGCACAAGAATACCCTCCAATGTACTTACTATGTAACAACGAAGATTCATGATTGCGATAGCAATAGTTCACTCGGCACCGCTGCCATCTGGAGTAAAAAAAAAAGCGTGATCAAGAAGTGTTGGTCAGTTCCCTACATATTTAGACTTGAAGCTTGATGAAAGCGTCCAACAATTTTCAGCACGAAGAACACAATTCCCACACAAAAATGCTGCATGTGGCTGAACAACTTCAGAGGACTGGATCTTTTCCATCACAATCGACGTTGTCTGTTCCATTTGGGTGACCATGGAGAATGGAAGTCCATCAAAATCACAGCACTGGTGGGTTTCTACCTCTTCCTTGCTATCGGACAACGACACCTTCATGAGGTCTGACCATGCTTACCACTTTGCCACAGCGTGCTCCAGAATGTTCATAGCTCCTGTAGAGCTTCTCGTGCCTGTGTAAAAATACACTTGTCAACAGCCTTTCACTGAAAGTTCTATCCGAGTGGTTTGCAGTTCGTGCTAGAACCAACGTGCGACATGTGATACCTTTCAAGACTTCTCATGTTCGGCTGCCTGGACGGGGGCGAAACCTACGAATGTCCGGTATTTCTGACACCTACACGCGGTTCAAGTAGGAAACGCAACTTTTACCTCGCACCAATGGAGCATTATAGTTATTCTTTTCGTGTATAAATATGGAGGGGGAACGTCTAGGTATTGAACTCATCAAGCACCACCCCATTCGCAGATCATCATGTTATCCTCCTTCGTCCTCTTGTTCTTGCTGGGGTCTTCGTTGGCCCGTACTTCGGTGAATCCCATGGATCTGTTCAAGAGGATCAGCTCAAGCTGCGGAACCGCTGGTCCTCTTTCATGCCATAACACGACGGCTGTCAATACCTGCTGCACTGAGTACCCGGGAGTAAGTCAACTAAGGAATGTTTCATGTATTGACCCCTAATTTTACTTTCTTAGGGTCTGATACTGCAAACCCAGGTATGTTTTGGTTTTCCTCTTTGTCCGCCATATGACTGACTTCCCATATGTAGTTCTGGGACACAGATGTTGCAGGCAGTCCTGCCGACAGCTGGACGATTCATGGTCGGTCCATTGTATTTAATTAAGTAGGACCATGACTCACGCTTTGGCGCAGGGCTGTGGCCAGACAAGTTGGTTTATCAGTGTCAGGATGTGTTGAGTGCTTAACTTCCGATATCAGCTGCGACGGTACCTACACCGAGGACTGTGATCCTTCCCGCGACTACACGAATATCACAGCTGTATGTCATTTCAATGGTTCATCGACAACGCGCTGAAAATTTTGGATAGCTTCTCACTAGTCAGAATGCTACCTCTACTCTCGACTACATGCAGCAGGTGATTCGAGCACTATCCATGAATGTTACAACGAGCTGATCAATCTGGTTTTAGTACTGGCTTAACGATGACGGTACCAGCGAAGAACTCTGGGAGGTATGTAACTCGAAATGGATATTCGTAACTTTACTGATAAGAAATGCAGCATGAATGGGCCACACATGGCACATGCTACAGGTACACGCGACGATATCTCCTCTCTTTCGGCGATACTTACTTCTCTTCGCAGCACGCTCGAAGTTTCCTGTCTCCCAAGTGGTAGCCCCGCGGGCGCCGAGGTGCGAACCCTTCGTTTCTGAATCTGCAGTTTTTGATCTCAGTAACTAGGCCGTTGCGTTCTTCGAGACTGTCGTGAGGCTTTTCCAAACACTTCCTACCTACACTTGGCTCGCGGACGCCGGCATCACTCCCACCTCAGACCAGACTTTTACTCTGTCAGAGCTGACGTCAGCTCTCTCGACTGGTTCTGGAGGAGTATGTTTGTTTCTTTAATTATGCGTCCGAAGACTCATCGTGTTGATATCCCCAGTACACCCCCGCCCTGGGTTGTGATGGATCCGAGCTCGACGAGATCAGCTGGTATTTCAACTTGAGGGGATCTGTGATTGATGGCGATTTCGTCCCGATTAGTATGTTTCAGACCTTGGTTGGTTGAACTTCTGCTAACATGCCCTCACAGATTCGCCCGAGTCCTCGAGCTGCCCTTCGAGCGGTATCCAGTACCTACCCAAGCAATCTTCATAAACAACTTAAGCTTAAATTAAGGAGTTGTGGTACTCTCGCACCAGCGAGCACTTAATGTATCAGTGTGGGACAATTGAATCTTTTCAGAATGAATTTGCGACAAGGAGTTCAAAGGATTGAGCTTGCGGTACACACGTCGACTGTAAAATGTCACCGAACTTGCAAGTTGAGCCAGAACAGCGTGCAATGTTAATGACCGCGTGTGCGTATGTTTCTGGACGATGCGTCTTGCAACGTCGAGACTCATACGCATTTGTTTCTAGGCGCTGGACTGCTCAAACTACAGTCGTGATCTAACTGCCAAACGATACGTATGTGCTTGCTGCCACGCGACACTACCTGCCAGCGTACCCGACTTAATTGTAAGAGACTAGCTTGCGCTAGTGGAAGCAGTTGCAGGGCTCTATTCGCTTCCTGTATGTATAAAGGGGTCCGTGGAGGATCCTCGAAGTACCGGTTGTCCGTACTGAACTCATCCGACGCTGACCCCGCCCAGAGTTCATAATGCTGCCTTCAATCGTCCTCTTGTCGTTGCTCGGGTCTTCAGCGGCCCGCACTTCGGTAGAGGCTATGAACCTATTCAAGAGGATCAGCTCAGGCTGTCCTACATCTGGTCCTGCTTCATGCTACAACACCTCCGCTGTTGACACCTGCTGCACGGAATATCCAGGAGTAAGCGTATTCACGAATCCCTCACTGGCAGAAACGCATCTTAGCTACTTATGTTGCGTCCTTCTAGGGCCTGCTTTTACAAACACAGGTGGGTCCTCAGAGGGCCTTCTCGGCCATACGAATGACTCGCACATAGTTCTGGGACACAAACCCGTCAACTGGCCCCTCTGATAGCTGGACCATTCACGGTTAGTCCAATGCCCTTTAAGGTGTTCAATTATAATCGACTCATAGTACACCGTTGTGTGCGCAGGTCTGTGGCCAGACAAGTGGGTTCCTGATACCAGGGCCATGCGAAGAGTGCCAAAATGGCTGCTAACTTGAATCACAGCTGTGACGGCACCTATCAGGAGAACTGCGATCCCTCCCGTGACTACACAGATATACCGACTGTAAGTTGTTGTAGTGCTCGCGCGAAAAATGTGACACAATGTTTATTAGCTTCTTGTCGACCAAGGTGCTAGCGATACGCTTTCCTTCATGGAGACGGTGAGTTGAGTGTCGCGGATAGCTGTCTCTCATCTGATTGAGTTGTATCTCAGTACTGGGTCAATATAAATGGAAACAACGAAGAGCTGTGGGAGGTTTGTGGTTCACTTCTACTTTCGTGGAACGCGAATTTAATGATGAAGAATTCAGCACGAATGGGCCACACATGGTACTTGCTACAGGTACTCGCAACAAAAGCTTTCGGCGCATAGTAAGGATGCTCATGTCTCCCTCGTAGCACTCTTGAGGTTGCCTGTCTCCCAGCTGGCAGTCCCCAGGGCGCCGAGGTTTGAATGATTCCGTTTTAAGGGTATTGGACATTTTTTCTGATATCAGTCAATAGGCTGTTGCGTTCTATAAAACTGCTGTCAGCCTTTTCCAGACACTCCCTACTTACGCTTGGCTTGAAAGTACCGGTATCATCCCCTCCAGTGATCAGACCTATAGTCTGCGCGACTTGACCGCGGCTCTACAGACTAGCTCTGGAGTATGTGTGTTTCTTCTATGCATTATGGAGCACTCACGATGTTTATGTCCTAGCACATCCCTGCTCTGGGTTGTGACGGATCTACGCTTAACAGAATCAGTTGGTATTTTAACTTGAGGGGATCTGTGGTTGATGGCGACTTCACCTTGATCGGTACGCACTTCAAGTTTTGTAATTTAACCAAATACTTATACATTGCAGACTCCCCTAAATCATCGGCCTGTCCCTCCAACGGAATCAGCTACCCTCCCAAGTCATGCTAAGCTCATTTGGGTGCTGTGGTAATCTCAGCAGACGAGCAGACGTTTTCCGATTACATATTGTTCCGCGAATGAAATTTGCCTTGATAACCTTGCGAAAGCGCCGTGGCTAACCGGAGTAAGTGTGATCAAGACTGATGAGCCATGTTGATCAGTGGGAAAGAAGGGACCGTATACGATGCCTCCCCCGATCAACCATCCCTGCCTCAATCTCGAGCTGCTAGCTGGAACTTATTTCGTTAAACAATTTCCGGCGCATGAAGGGATTCCTACTGAAACACTACAACGACTGAGCGTAGTTCGAGCAACATCTACAGGACCAGGACTCTTTTCCGTCACGCGCACTGCAGACGAGATATCTGTCGTGGGTGATGCACCGGGTGATGATGGTGAATGGAAGTGCATCAAGATCGCAGGACCGATGGATTTCGGTCTCTTCCTTTCTTCGTGGACTCGGGAGAGATCGCGCTGATTATTGACGGTTTACTAGGGTTAACTGGTGTCGTGTGTAGCTTTACAATCCCCCTCAGAGACGCAAAAGTCCCAGTCTTTGCTATTTCGACCTGGTCAGTTTCCTGTGCATAATCCCTTTTACTAATATATCTCACTTCGACTGGTTAGGAATACGGATTATGTTCTCGTGCCAAAGGAGCACGCGCAGACTGCCGTAACGACCTTGGCAAAGGATGGCTGGCACTTTGTTGGTCCTGAGGGTTCAGCGTAAAAATTGAAGGCCTTGAGTATTTTAGCGTAGAGATATACTGATGCTGGGCACGAGAAGATACCTGTAAGATACACAATGTAGAATGGCGTGGGCCTTTGCTTGGACTCGGACCAGCTCTAAAACTGAAACTTCTCCGCCTCGGTCACAGTTCGAGATACCAGGGCTATAATATCTGCCAGTATTATCTGCCCCAAAGTGACAGGTCCTGCCAGCTTTGCCATCGCCTGCAAGGCCCTACCAGGCAGGACTCATCATGGCAGACACACCTGGCGCGACGCCCGGCCCTTCAGAACCAGGTTCCAACACCCGTCAGAAGCGTGTTCTCCCCTCACGCTCTCGCCGTGGGGGGCCTGGAATAGGAAGCTGTGATGTCGACCTCATGATATTAGATGCTCAGAAAAGAAAACGTTCGTCCCAGTCTCTATCTTTTTATGAACACACGAGCTGACTTTGACCGCAGTCGAGAGTGACCCGCTGATACCCGCAGACACCCAGTTTCTCTTGACGACGAATTCCGCCTTGGTCTCGGAACCATCCTCCTCAACTTCCCCAGCTTTCGGTCTCAATGTTCACGCCAACCAGCGGTATTTTGAGCGGCCGGAAGTCTTGAAAGCGTATCGGAAGCAGCAGCTCATCCAGACGCCGGAGTACTCTCTTTTGTCGGAAGATGCCAGTGTGGGTGGAAGATTCAGGCCAAGGGGTTCCGGAGAGGTACGCTCAGATAATGTTATCCTCCTGTGCACGTTTCTCATCAATTAGCCGGAATCCTATCTGCAGGAGTTGACGGACACATCAGACGCCATGTATGAAAAGCGACACCGCAAATATGAGACGTTCGAGAAACGCCAGCGCCTAAGGGAGAAGGAGAAACTGAAGCACGAGCAGTACAAATTAAAGGAGCGTATCGAGCAACTCAAGGCAATGCATGGCAGCGCATTCCTTGGCCTGCCTGCTTCCTCCTTCTCTCTTCCGCCCGGAGCCGCCGAAGAGGTAGAAGTGGATAACCTCCCCGGAGCTCATATCAATGGTGCTGCGATTTACAACGAGGGGGAGAGACGACGGGAGGAGATGCTTGAGGTGGCAGCGAAACTTGAGGAGCGCTACCGGACGTTGCTACCCTCAGAACGCAAGGGTTTGGAGCTGAAGAAGGACAGCAGGCAAAGCAGTGTCAATGTCCCTTCCACATCCGACATTCGTCCTATCGAAGAGTCTATTGTCAACGGAAGAGCGTCCGTCATAGACACACCACCTGTCAAACCAAGCGGCTCAATTGTTTTGAAGATCAAGGTCCCGCAGCTTAGGCAGCGGGATTTTTCTGGGATCCCTCCTTCGCAATCCGGGACCCCAGTGTCGAAATCTGGCAAGCATATCTTTTCATCGCCGTCGGTCCCATTCCCCTCCGAGCACCAGCAGGCCTTCAGTTCACCTTATAAGCCAACTTCTCGAGCCTCGTCAGATACCCAGTCCACATCTTCCATTCGACCCCGCAAGCGCCCAAGGCAGTCTTATCGCGACGATTCCCCGACGCCCGAACGAGCAGCACGTCCGTCATCGTCAGCCCATGCAACAAAGCATGAGCCATGTGTCTTGATGCTATCCGCAATCCGCACTTCCTCTGCACCTAAAGCAAGGAAAACACAGAGACACGTCACAGCGTTTGGGGCAAAAGTTCCGCCTGAGATAGAAGAAGTTAGGGATTTTGAGATCCCCTACTGGTTGCGGCGCTCTCGTTCCCTCACGGCGGAGACTCAGCCTGAACCTTCCTATCTTGCATATAACCCAGACGATAAAACAGCCATCAAAGTTGCGGCTGAGGCCACTGAACAGACTGTTGTCGCCACTATCGGCACTATTAGCTGATTTGATATGCGCTTACCATCGTTTTAATATAAGACTGTCCTCCATTCTTGTTTCCCTTCTGGACTGCAGCTTGGTGATAATATTTTATGGTTATTTGATGGAGGGCTTTGTATTGATAGCTGTTCTATTCCATAAAATTAGCACAAGTCACAGCAAGCCCAACATAGCCCGCCGACTGAGTAAATAGCTTCTAGGGTGCTATAACCGAGAGTGAGCATCACGGAAGAGAACCGGGCGGGAACCCTCGCGCACCTCTAACGGAGCCAGCTTTGTCCCCCAGTCGCGTGGCCTGCTTGACTACCTCCAAAGCGTTCTGTCTCGACTTCAACGCAACATCTCTCCGTCGAGCCAGTGTCAATCCAGCACAGGCAAGGTGACCCAAACCACCGGCTTCAACAGCCAGTTGAGGGGGGAGGTAGCGCGAATAATCACCGCCGGCACGTTCCAAGGCGAGCTGTGTACGTAAAGCAGCCTGCGTGGGTGCAGGTCGACGGGAGCGGAGGGTGTCGGCGAGCGAGGTTGATGGAGCTTGGAAGAGCTCTGTCAAGTCGGTGGCTTTAAGGTCAAGGTCAATACGCGGGGGAGGAACTGGTGGTTCCTTTCCCCTCCTGGTAAGGAGACTGGGATTTCCTTTGGCTACAACGGTCGTGGATCCAACGCCCTTCTCCTCTACTTCAGCTGAGTTCGCTTGACTGGACTGAGTAATTTCTTCTTCGTTTGCTTCGGTTTTGACCTCAGTCGGCTGGACTCTGGTCTTGAATTCTATCTGTTTCTTCTGTGTTGCGCTTTCTCTTCGAGATGCCTGTTTCTCTCCAGACCCACTCCGCGGCCCAGCACGTGCTCCAGGACGCTGCTGCCGAGGCTCTTGGACCTTTATGTTGGCAGCTTTGCTCGAAGCACGGGAAAGCAAAGAGGGCCGTGGCGTGGACGAAGGTGACGTAGCAGGCGGGGTCCTTGGAGGATTAACGGGTAGATCGGAAACAAGTGGAGCAGGTTTCCTGTTTTGCGATTCTTGGGCTTGCCTCTGTCGCAGGGCCGCACGGGCAGCGAACGATGATGGACCTGTCTGGTCTCTGGGTATCCAACTCAGCGAGGGTGTGTAATCTTTGGTCGCTGCCGGTTTGGGCGTGATCTTGGTAAGAAAGCTGCTAGCTTTATGCCGACGATGAGCACCAGAATTCGTGCGAGAGTGTATAGTGACACTTACGAATAGCAATATCGCCCAAAGAACTCACTCGAGGAGCACTCCGAGCCTTCGGGGCTGCTGCGTCGGGATTTTCTCCAGCTGCTGGCTCTTGCATGTTTGGCAGACTGACGCCTTTCGTGAAGTCTGCAAACGACGGGCCTTCTCCAGACGACGGTGTAGAGAAAAGGCGACCATCGTGTTTCTGGCCAGGTCTGCAGCGACGCAAGCCGTGTAGAGCTCGTGAACGCTGCATCAAGGTCGCGGTGAAGAATAAAGCGTCGGGTGCAGCCAAATTGGGAGTGCCCGCCACCGAACTGCCTCCGCTTCGCCTGTGAGCGTAGTTTGCACGAATTTGGACTCGCACTCGAATTCGTCTCGCACCCATGAACCAGCTACTGGGGCGTCTGGTCATCGGCTTTGTTCTCTTCTTGATTCTCTTTCCGGTCTGCTCGTCGCAAATATACATTATATGGCCCTGGTATGGCCGTGAGCTCACCGTCGAGCTACTAGCACTCCTCCTGCCCTTCAAGTACGTGTCATAAGCAATGCACTGGCGATTTATATTAACCTTGACCATATCACGTAGTTTTCTTGCCATCATGTTGCTTTGGAACTATTACCTATGCATCGTGACTGATCCTGGTCGGGTACCGGATTACTGGGTAAGCACCCTTCCTCACTCGATCACGCCAGTTCCTGATTCTGCCTTTCTCGAAGCAACCGGACACGCAGTCTGGGGACGGATACGAGGTTAAGAGACTCACTGGTAGGCCTAGGTACTGCCGAACCTGCGAAAAGCCCAAGCCGCCAAGGTCCCACCACTGTAGACAGTGCAACCGGTAAGCTGCTTGCTCGAAGGTCTCCAGGCCGCGCGCTGACCTTTTCCAGGTGTGTTCTTCGAATGGGTGCGCTTGTCTGAATGCTGTACCGCCTCTCCTGCTGATTTTGCGTAGATCATCACTGTCCTTGGGTAAACAACTGCATCGGTCATTTCAATTACGGGCATTTCATTCGGTTCCTCTTCTTCGTGGACATCACTTGCTCGTATCACCTCGCCATGGTCACTCGCAGAGTGATGTATTCAATGGCAAAGCGATACTGGGTAAGCACTCATTTCATACATGGACTCGCCAGATCAACACTTACGCCAACTCAAGGACGAGCCGTCCGGCCTGGAGCTCATATTCATTATCATGAACTATGTATTCTGCATTCCGGTATTACTTGCAGTCGGAGCCTTCAGGTCTGAATATCTTTTTCTAACGAACTGCGGTTACACTGACTGTGTTTCAGCCTATACCACTTTTATAGTCTCCTTAACAACACGACCACTATAGAAGGATGGGAAAAGGACAAAGCTGCTACCCTTGTCCGACGTGGAAAGATACAAGAGGTGAACTCCAGTAAAAACTCTTCAAACTAACTCTAACGTCTGCGTTTAAGGTCAAATTCCCTTATGTAAGCCCTAGTATACCACTGCTTCGTTGGGTCACTGCTAATTTTGGCGCAGAACTTGGGTGCTCGGCGTAATATTGCTGCCGTACTTGGCAGTAATCCGTTGATGTGGTGTTGTCCTACTGTTCCTCCCGGGACTGGACTGAAGTACCAGCTATCGGTGGGAGATGGTGAGTGGAATGAGAATTCCGCAGCGCAAAAGCGCCGAAGAAGGGCGGACGACTGGGAGCCGTGATCAGTGCTTGCTGTTCCCTGTAAACGATTCTTTATCTGTGTCTCATCCTGTTCCTTGTCAGTATCCCTGATCAACTCCTCGAGCTCTCCTCTTTGCCCCTTTCTTGTCTTGTTATGGTGTTGACACGGATTTCGTCCTGCAGGTGCGGACGCACAGCTCAACTGGCCTCCTCGTGATCCCACTGTGAATGATCAACAAGAGTTTAAGCTTCCTTCATCTCCTTGGACATACGAAAATGGCGATTTCAATCCCAATCTTCGATCAAATGGTGCACGCCTGCGTGCCAACCGCAGCAAAGGTGCAACGTCTGCTTTGCCACCCTATCATCCAGATTACCAGGATCCCGATTATGATGATACACCCTCGCCCATGCGGACCCCTTCCCCAGACAGCGACATAGAGTCCGCAAAAGAAGGCGAAGGGGTAGATGCTGTGAAAGTGCGCAGAGGTTCGGAGGGGTACGAGATTCGCCCGGTGGATCGACAAGAGATGCTTCGCCGCCTCATGGGCGACCAAGCAGATGAAGTGGACAGGTATCAGTACTATGTACCAGAGCCGCCGAGCGAAGAGGACGATGACGAGTCAGTTTCTGACGACGACAGACCTCTGGGGGTAGGGAGAGCAGAAGCTTTTTGATTAGACTTGAATGGACCTGCGGACACCTAGGTTAAAGCTTCAAAGTACTGTATCGTGGATATCATGTACCTGCACTGAATTAATACACATTTCAATACGAAAGAGCAAGAGCTGTGTGCCAGACGAAAGCAAATTACGCTACAGTGATCAAACGGATACTCTCTCCATATACACTTTCCAAAACATGCCACCCTTCTCCCCGATCTCTAAGACGTTCGAGCCGACCTGAAGATCAACATCCCACACTCCTTGCTCCCCAACTTTCTCGCTCACCGCTGTCCCGTTCACTATGACATGAATGTTCTCCCGTAAAGGTGTGTGCGCCTTGTGAACCCGAACCTTCGGCAGACGCTCAGCTTTCTTGGCGGCCGCGGCTGCGGCAGCCGCTTTTGCCTTTGCGGCGGGGTTCTTTGGTGGACGGCCCCGACCCCGCTTCTTAGGGACCGGCTCTTCTTCCTCTTCCTCTTCCTCCTGCAAGTGACCTTGTGCCTCATCCTCTTGATCGCTACCATCCTCTTCGTCATCTCCGTGAAACTTGACTTCAGCAACAGACACCCCATTCTCGCCATACCCAAGCCTCATTGCCCAGGTCTTCACACCGTCACGGTGATCGAGCAGGATGGGTCTTCCGCGAGGCTTGGTCGTCAAGAAAATCCCTTTCAGTTGGCGACGGTCGCTATAAGATGGAGCAGGCGATCTCGATGCGGATGGGGCGGTGTGCTGCGCAGGCGGGTAGACTGGTGGTGCTGGGGCGCTGATAGCAGGCTGGGATGCATTGAGATGAGCTTGATATGTGGCATTGGGGTAGTGCGAGAATGAAGGGGTCGTGGAATAGGGAAGCGGCTGAGTGGTGACTTGGGGAGACCGCGTCGCTCTTGGTTGCGTAACATGTGCGGGTATCTGAGCTGCAACAGGTACGGAAGCAGGTGCAGGTGTAGGTGCAGGGACGGGTGCAGGGGCTGGTGCGGGTGCGGATGTGGTTGTAGAACCCGTAGGTGCTGGGGAAGGTGCTGTAGGAAGCGGGGTAGTAGGTAGGGGTAGTTGAGGCGCAGCTACTGGTTTTGGTACCGCGGCGGGAGTGGGAGCAGGCGTTTGTATGGTAGAAGGTGTAGCAGCTGCACTTGGTACAGCTTGAGGCAAAACGGTTGTGCTCTGCTTCGGACTTTTGGTGGCACTAGTGGCACCAGGAAGTCGGAGGGTAAGCGAGCTGGGAACGGTTGCGACATCCTGAGAGGGCAACTGGGCAGTCGTAGGAACAGATGTGGACCCAGAAGGGCCAGCAGTACCGCCCGGCACAGGTACTTTGAGTTTTATCTTCCCAGGAGATGGTTTGGTGTACTGAGGGAGAGCGTGTGGGGGAGGGAGATCAGACATCAGCTGACGGAAGTAGTCCTACACGAGCAATGAGTATATCGAAAAGGTCTCCAAGCGAAAAGACCGACTCTAAGCGTCACAGCGTCCTCCCAGATCTGGCTGTGGTCCTGGTTGAATGCAAGAGCGTTGGAGAAAACAAGTTCAACATCGGTTGCGAACTCAGTTGACGAGGGGTACTCTTTGCGTTTGAGATGTTTCTATGCCAGCGCACGTTTATACACCAGGCGCTGAATCAGATGTTGGGCTACTCACGAAAATGTTCTCTATACACATCGGTTTCTTGATCTGCTTATAGTAAATGGGATAGTCTTTCTTTGATGGCATTTCCATGAACACATCAGAAAGTACGCGTCCTCTGAACACACGTTACCAACAATTTCCGAGTTGAAAGAGGTCGCACTCACGTATCTTCGTCCGTCTTCTCAACCAGTTTCTGTAACCTAGCTTTAAGCAGTCTGTTCATGTTTGGTGGTTTATTCTTCTTCTTGCCATCTTCTCCGTCGGCCTCGTCGCCGTTTTCATCAGCACCACTACCTTTCTTCTTGCCGGTAATCTTGGTATACTCTTTGTTAACCATTTTCTAGGAGGAGGTTAGAAATCAAAATCAGTGAGGCGTACGAGGGCGTATGGCGATGTACGCACTAACAAGAACTTGGCATCCTGCCAAATAGCACTGTTCTTGACATTGTACTGTTTTGCATTGGAGAAGCAAATTTCGAAATCGTGTCTAACTGCCTCGAGGGAATCGTAGTTTCCGTCGTCGAGCCTTTTCTTGATATCCTCGAGACATATCGGCTGAGCTATGATAGTGTAGTAATCTGCATAATGGCGCTTTGAAGGCAGGCGCATGAAAGGGGGGGAGCATATGAGGCCTCTGTAAAGTTCATTGCGGTGGGATCAGAAAGGAAAAGACACAGGCGGCTGCTGGCTCAAGTTGGTTCTGTTACTCACTCTTTATTCACTGCGTCCTTGACCATCTGCCACATCCTCAATCCTTGTTCCTTCACTGAACTCTCCATAGAATTTGTTCTTTCTACTGTCTCCGTCTTCTCGGCCGTCGCTGTTGGGTCTTGCATCGCTGAATCTGCCGTTTCTGGGGGAATGTCTTTCCGTCGCTTCGTCCGTGGGCCATCCAGGTCAACATCGCCAGCCAAAGTACCGAGCTCTCGCTTCGACATTTCCTTGACAATCTATCCCAGGTAATTAACTTTGAAGCTGGGCGGAATAGCGGCGACCTTCAGCACATTATCTCGTGCAGCACTTTAAACCCCCATCCCATAACCGGGAACTTGCCGGCGCAAATGCCACGTGACCTTCCGACACGTCGCGACGCGTCAACGGGACTCTTTCCAATCTAATAGATACTCGAATATGATAAACCAGCAGAAAGTAGTACAGCATCTATAGTAGGCGTGACATAACCTCACTGTTCTTCGCCCTGCTCTCTCAAGGCGCAACCCGTGCGATTCGTAGTTCTCGCATCCTTCGTTTCGCAGCTCTCGAATGGTTGTTTAGACCACCACCAAAGGCCCAGGATGCATCTCTCCGGGCATCACCGTCGCCATCGTTTTGTTCCCGTATGGAGTAATTGCGCAGAAGCATAGCGCCACCAGGCTAGGCAGGATAGAAGGTCACGCAGCAAGATCAACGCACGATAGAACCACGGGTACTTACGTGTTCACCAAGATACACAGTGACATCCACGACAAAATCATGGATTAACACTAGACATTTCCCGGGTTTTTGTTTTGCATACTCGTCGATCTCTTTCATGGTCCAAACATCGCCCTCCCACTCGGTATCGCTGTCTTGTAGAACCCCATAGTGAACCTTCTGGTGCATGTACACTTTGGCCTCTTTGATGTCTTCGATCCGGGCACGCCGTAACCCTCTGACCAGTCCGATCTTATGCAAACCGTCGATGATCCATTTCGAAGGGTCCCAATCGAGGCGTGATGGCCCAGAGCGGTAATCATGGGGGAAAGCGTGCTGAGGACGACGGAGCTTTCGTCAGTTTATGCGTTCACTGGCGGTCTCGACTCTTACATGCTGCATTTTCCGGTTAGTGCTGCCTTTGAATAGCCTGGATGTTTACTTACAAAGTTATGGTTGCCCTCTCCACCAGTCAAAAGCGCCAGTGTCTGGAATAGAGTCAACAAAAACTCACACGAGCAGCAAACAATAGGTTGCACCAAATTTCCCCTTGATGTGTCTTCATCGGAGTAAGGTTGGAGGCCGTCCCAGTGGGCCAACCTGAAGGGTAATTAACTCGTAGAACGGCTAGACCGGAAAGATGCACGAACGAGTTCACGAGGAACGTGCAGTGCCAAACTGGAGCGTGTCTTCAATTCAGTGAACGTAGTCGATTTCAGGTGACTGACCTGTTAGTCTTGAAACAAGCCCGCCCCATACGAAGGCCCCCATAGGATCACCCCACAAGTATCCCAGCAACACAGGGACAACAAACCCAAAGAATAAAGCCAGGGGAACTGAGCAACCGTTAGATCACCGTGTATCGATGGCACACAAAAGGGGCGTTACCGTAAAACCGGTGCTGATAACGAACGACTACAAGCGGTCAGAAGGGTGAGGCCATTGCATAGTGCACTTACCAGGGTCATTGTCAAGATCACCGCGGTCGACAAGATCAAGGCGTTCATACTTGGGCTTGAAGAATATCCAGCCCATATGAGAGTAGAACAGCCCGCGAGTGGCCGCATATCTGCGTTAAAATCCCGTTATAATTCAGTAATGGAAAGACCTGGCTTAAACAACCGTACGGATCATGCTGGGGATCATCCGTAAAGCGCTAATCAGAAAGGGGGTCAGTCTTAACATAGAAACGATCACTTGAGCTTACATGGTGGAGACGATGTCTAAGACACCTAAGCGAACATCAGCTGCTCGCCTGCGATAAATCCAAGACACAAGAACGACATACCACCACTACACAGATTGGCGTATCAGTAGGAGCAGTAAGAACAAGCAAGCAATCAAGTGACCTTGATAGATCCCTGGAACCCACTCGAACCGAGGGCTGCCAGAACAAGCCTCACGGGCAAACTAGCCCTGAATGCGCGGTGTGAATAAAGGCGGTGGTAGCCTATAGTGATCCTACAGCCCGTAGATATGTCACCTCTCGAGCTAACCGGCCTGGAAGTTATTGCACTTACCCAAAATCAGCCAATTGCCACAGTATAAAAGCCGTCAGCAAGCTGGCCCGCGAGACTACGCTCGGAGGCCGGAAGTATACTCCAACGACGGCAGCTACATGCACAGAGACGAAAAATATCGCATTACTCCACCATATCTTGATAGGTGCTGGAGGAGACTGGGCTGGGGATCCCATGGACGTCGTTGGAAAAAAGGTTCCAAAGGGAGGGATAGCCGGACGTCGCATATATACCCCCCAACTTATATACTTGACATCTGGAAAGGTGGGTTCTCCACTGTTCTACGATTCGATCCGGTTTCATGACCAACGATCGAATACGTACAAAGTTGTCCCCGAACGGTCGGAGGCAGGTGGGTCTTTGCATCCGTGTTGTCTTTTGGGTGGGGATACCACACAAATGGCCCCAGCCTCAGCAAATAAGCGCAGCATCGGCCAGCCTAACATCGTCATTATATCCCCATATGTTGGCTATCCTTGTATCAGAATAGCAGCATCGAGGAACCGACAGAAACCTGAGATCAGGGTGGGGCGGAAGGAGTTGAAGATAGCTGACTAATCACCTTGATACCATCACGTAATCGCAGCGCATCGCAGAAGGACCGAAACTGTTGTCCAAAAGATGTTGATACAGCGGTTGAGAAGCGAGAAGTGGAAAGATTGAGTTGAAAAG
Organism: Leucogyrophana mollusca; assembly: GCA_021014945.1. NCBI lineage: Eukaryota > Fungi > Basidiomycota > Agaricomycetes > Boletales > Leucogyrophana > Leucogyrophana mollusca. The sequence continues at coordinate 9,851 of MU266407.1, read as the reverse complement.
ACACTACTCCAGGTCCATGTAAATCGTGTCCGCGATAGTTCTTATAGCACGAATCGCCTCTTCGTTCGTTTTCCATACACCCCACTCCCCTTTCCCGGGGCCGACTCCCATCCCCATACCCTCGGGTCTCCATGTCATCGCGCTTTCGACCCATTGACCTCCGCTCAAATGAATCTCCTCCAGACGATGTGGAAGCAGTGCCTTGCATAAGACAGGAAGAGTCGAAGCATTGATTCCTGAACCTGGGCAGATTTTGACGGACGGGTGTCCATCCACTGCACTCCCATCTGCACCAGCACCGAGGAAAAGGCCCAATTCCCTCAACGATTCTTGTGAAATCGCCGTTTTTCCGTGTCCGCTGTATGCAAAAGAGATTAGGATGAAATTTCACTCAAGGGACCTGAGGCACTACCTGGTCAAAATTCTTGTGATACCTTTGACTTCACAAATATCCGACCACGCTAGATGCCGAACACTCAGACCGATTCAATGTCTGTATAATTTGTCAAATCACTTGCCTGTGGTGGGGTTCATCGTCATATCGAACGCTCTGTGAAAGCAGACTGTACACTATTTCCTCAGTTATAGTTCCCTGTAATTTCGACGAGATGCGCACCTTCAAGAGGAAGCGCCTCGTTCACAAGGCTAAAGCCATCATGACCATCAGACCCGTAGGGACGTCAAAGTCCAAATTCACCGTTGAGTCCGGTTGATGTCGACACAACCAGACTTGTCTAAGACACCGAATACAACTCCTCGGGCACCATGAGACTTGAAAGCGAGTATATCTTCTAGCATTACATCGAACTCGGATTCTGAATATAGGAAATCCCCAGTCCGGGGTCTAACCATAGCCTTTGCACATTGGTACGGTTAGTCGATAAGTGGAGAGGGATATTGAGACCTGCGATGAGTCGAAGGACAATGGCTAACCATGATTGGGATACCCGGCACCGCCTTTTGTACCGCCGTAAACAATCCAATGCTTGGCGTTGTCCCTCCACCAAGACCTAGGTTTCCGCATAGTTCAAGCCTGTCTGCCCCTCCTCGTACCGCCCTGCGTGGGAGTATCAGTGTGAAGATCAATATGACCTACTCCTTAAAATCACAAACGCGACAGCAGAATCGACGGAATCGACGCAGACTTCAATAAGCATATGGTACTGCTTTGGTGAGCTCATCGACGTTCATATGATAACAAGTTATGGTCACTGGACCTAAACTGGGTTCGGTTCAAACACTATATACGTACGTACCTAGAATGCCACAACGACTACAACGTAAAGAATACAGACATGCAAAGAATACATACAGGTAACTACCAGCCCGTCAGCGTCCAAATACACCCAATGCACGAGCCAAAATACAACAATCAGCGAGCACACGGATGAAATTACCAAATCATCGCCGCCCCAAGCCCTCATAGAGCCTTACAATCTTCCTAACATCGGGACATAGGGCCAAACGCACTCGCTCAGAATCTCGGATAATACTTTGCCCTTTGAGTTCGATCCATGTGCCCACACCACCCACGGCTACGGGTCCGCAGTTGCCGCCTCTTACTATCTTTGCAAGCTTGTCCTTTTGAATAGACCACTTGAGTTGTCGCACAACGGGAAGCAACGATCGTGAGACAGAAAGGGAGGAGGACTCGATGTCTGGTAGGACGTGGGAATGGTGGAGAGACTTGAGAGCACTATGCGGAGCAGCTGCCTGACGTCGAAGATGAGACGATATTATCAACCCAGCATGCCTACGTTGAAGTCGAAGACCATTCTCATACTGTCTTACAGACTGTAGCGGAAGCCATTAGCGGTATGCAATGAAGTGGACGAGGAGGACCTTACATGTGGAGAATGAAAGTATCCTCCCATGCGCCATCTCCTTTCAATCTGTAATCCTCGCATCACTCCCCGGTGGACAAGGTCTCCAATCGTAGGCCTCAAGGGAATGCCGTCCGGACTTTGGCCAAATAACGAGTGAGCTACACGAGAAGGAGCTACAACTCGCAGCCGAGTCTGGTGAAGAAGCGGATCCGCAGCCAGAATAGCTAGGAAGCCGCTGGCCTCTGAAAGACAGGCAAGGTCTGGTATGTCAAGAAATGATACTAAAAAGAGGTGAGACTGTGCTCAACAGAACAGTTCCGTGAATCGTACTGAAAAGACTTACAAATGTGAAGTAGGATTTCCTGCGGCAGCTCAATGAACACGGGACGATGTACGCTGGTCATTGTGAGCAACGAGAGTCACAGACGTAGATTTACGGCGACCTTCAAACGCGGCCAGCACGCTTGAGCACTGTTTGGGATGTAAAGGGCTACAGCGTCATGCAGAAAACCTGAGGAGACTCGGAACTAGATAATAGTAGATTGCCAAAGCAACTTGCTCAGTCTTGCCGTGAGTGCGACCGCCGATCTGCCGCAGGAAGCAAGCTGACTCAAAAGAAATCAGTCTCCGCGGCGTAGGTTTCAAAGGCCGACAGGTTGCACAACCATTCCCTCCAGGATCAGTCTTGTGCACGGTGCGCTGCCACAGAAACCGAGGTTATCTTCTATATAACGCATCTACCTCTGGAACTGAAGAAGTGTATCGTCACAAATTAAGCCTCTGAGCTCAAGCCGAAGCCGAATCTCTCGATGTACAGCATTTCCCACATAAAATCTGACTCGGACGACCCGCGGCAAGGTACGTTTAAACTTCATTTGCTCAACTCTGCAGGCAGCAGGACCGTAGACGTGGAATCTGCGTATCCCATGTCAACTAGGTTTCGTCTTACATCAACGTGCTCTGTCGGACGGTGTGTGTGGCTTCCAGTCTCCCAGGTATCTATTGGCGTATCTCTCAAATGAGGGCATAACCAAGAGAACCATCCATTTGTGATGTAGAATGACCATCAGCATCCCGGGCTCCGTCATCATTGCAACCTAGGACGCAGTGGCAGAGTGTGGTGGGCGTGCGCCATCCTTGACTCCAAACCCAGGGTCGCGATCGAGTCACGTCAATGATCCCGCAGTCGTTGATCTGAGGTGGATTCATGATGGGGTACTGGAAGGTACATTTAAGCTCATCTCCTATCAGTATGCGATTTGATTGTGGCTGTCATGTGGCACTGGATTTGCCTCTTGCGCCAATTCCTATTTTGGGTCTCTCCTGTGCCGTTCTCAAGCTTGATCTCACTGGTACGCATTCGCTCTCCTGGGGACGGTTGTCGGTCGAGTTGGAGATCGGACGAACATCAGGATCCTTGGGGGTTCGACGACCAGCCCGTTTTTGAAGTTTTGATTGCCGATACTTCGAGGCCCCGGCATTCTTCGGATCCATGACCATCTTATCTTGAACTTCTTCTAAGCTATGTGCCGGTTATAAGCTGCCTCGATGCACGTTTGCTTCCAAATATACTAGTATCTTGCCTCGTAACCATTAATTCTTTTTCCATCACACAGGTTTTAACACAAACAGCTTTCGAATTTCATCCGGCATCAGTAGGGCTGCTGATAGATCATGGTCTGCTACTCGTCATTATCTGCCAGTTTGAGTGTGGTTGACAAAAAGAGATGCGGGGCCGGGCTTCATGGGTATCACGGAACTGGCGCTCACTATCTCTCAGTTGAGGGGCCAAAGTCAGTCGTTCACGAATCTGTTCAGAGGTCGTTTTTTATCGAGGCCCGCTGACATCTTACCCTGAGCGCCAACTTGCATAATTGTGGCCGATCATGGCGTTGATCACTTCGGGCGCAGATCACTTCGGGCGCAGGGCTTGGCTTTCTGGAAGCAAAGTGGAGGATGGGGGTGTTAGACCGGAGTAGTGAGCTGATGAAGATATAAAAATGACTACCTCCCGAGACGCCTCGAGGTTGCGTTAACACCTCCAATCTCCTGCTTGTCCTGATCGCTACCCGGGTCATGACTTCCGCTCAAGTTCTCTATGTGGTCCAATCTGCAAATTATGTCAGCAGTGAGTTCTCGTCTATATGACCAATACATCATAATCGGCTGACGGGGCGATTTCACTGGTAGTGGCAGCATCCGCAGCTGTTGTTTATGACCAAGGTGAGTAGAATGTTTTCGTCAATATAGCCCACCCAGTGTTGATGTAGAGAATATCATCAGTTCTTACCTTCTCACAAGAGGTCAGTGTTCCCTCGGTCGCTCTTGGAATTGTTGCCTGCAGACATTGAAGTGCGCCGTGTAGGTGGACCTTATTTGGGTATGTATCTGGTCGTTGGCGGATGCTTCTGAATTCAGCCCGAATATGGTGACAGCGCCGCCGCTGGAGCCTCACAACAGTACTGTATCTCGTGGTATGTGGTTTTATGCTTGGCGTGGGCCTCCCGCAATTGGGTTGACGCAACTTTATGTCAGGCTCGCTACTCTGGCACTATATCTGTGATGTTAGTCCGAATTTCCATCCCCAACCCTGACGGCTGACAAGTCTACTGTGTGGTTTCAGCCTTGCGACAGCAGGTAGGATGGACGTTCGATGGACGTGGGTAGATCGCTAAAATGCATACTACAGGAACCGTGTTTCTTAATTGGGGATACAATGTCGGCATGTTTCGCGCGTCTTAGCGATACGGCACCCATCTGAATGCTTGGACTCTAGGGGTAACGTACATTTGGCTGCATCGTTCTTTATCGACGGACCGTTGACGATGTCCTATGCGAATCATATAGATGTAAGCATAATTCGGTCGGACTCCACTGCTTCAATTCCTTGCATCTCATCCTGAATTTATAGATGTGGCCCAATTCATCATCGGGGTTTGGGCAATTAACATATTCGCGACAGCCATGGATGGTGTGTGATATGTTGCAATGGATTTCTCCGTTGTTGACTCTGGACCACTACAAGCGATCCTCCTCATGCGGGCCTATGCGTTAAGCAGCCGTTCGAAGGCGGTATTGATCTTCCTCTCGCTGTGCTTCTTCTTCCAGACAGTTGTGGTGATGGTGATAACGGGCATGGAGATCAATGTTCCCAACACGAGGAAGTTCGGTATGTCTGTATTTACTCAATCAGCTGCAATAGCCATCTCACCCAATACTTCGCTGTACTCAGTCACGTTTATTGGTGGTCCTATCGGCAGTGTCACGCAGGATATCGAGACCGATGCGTCTGTGTTTCTGCCGTCACCAGTGATCGTTACAGCGGCTCAACTGGCTTACGACATGATAGTATTTCTATTTGCGCTATCTGCGTTTTGGAAGCATGCTCTGGAAGCCAGAGGGCTAGCGGGAAGGTGGAACGTGAACCCTCTAGCAAAGCTTTTGATTAGGGACCAGATATTTTACTTTTTCTGGTACGTTCAAGTTGGCACTCTCTCGCTCCAGTGGCACAGTTCCTTACTCTGGAATCATTAGCTATGTAGTATGGCAAGCATTGGATATCCCCGTGGACGCCCCTGGTATCCCGCAAGTTAATGGGGATCCTCTTCAATTAGGCGACTTTCTGATGATTTCTCGTAGTCCCAGGTACTCAACATAATAGCCAATGCACTCGACGCGTTGGTAATCATTGCCGGCCCCCGCATGGTGATCAGTCTTCGCGCCCAGGAAACCAAATTGATAGACGGCACTGATCAGACGGAGATGAGTACGATTCATTTCGGTGCTAAGGATCCGCCTGTTCGGACGTTCGGAGAAGAGGAGTCCGGTCGCGAGGAAGGGCCCAGTTATGCTAGGGCTCGCTCCGAAACAGGAGAGCTGCTGGTCTGATGGTCAGGCCGGTCATCTTCTTGGGTACCTCGACGCTATAGCCAATTGATGCACTGCCCTTCGTTCACGTGCCGTTGAGTACATCCCTGATATTTTGTAGCTACTCACGATCAAATAACGAACCGGAACGCACGTATAAGGCACTTGCCACACCGTGACTGAACACTGTGAACATCAGCCGAAGGCATGAAGTAGGTTGCGTTCCGGAGGATGATAGGCACCAGGTGATATGCGCGTCAGCTTGCTGGCTTTGGCGACGCCGCTCATTGGACGTTGGACAGTATAATATCCACTGAGATTAGCTTACGCAACCACATTTAACGGCTCTCAAGGATTGACGCTGCAACGCACTGACTTTTGGAATGTCATTCTTTCCACTGTCCATAGGTCAACGCACGCTTGTAATCTAATATCGCACGTTTGCATTTGTGGAAAGCCTAACACTCGCCCTTCTCGGCTGTTGTTGGGTTAGGGTTGGGCGAAGCCGCGGAGTTGAATGTGACAACCACTTACCATATTTGGCCGATCATATCCAGTTTTGATGTGCTCCTCCTCACCCGCTTCCAAGCTCAAAAACAGAACTCTGCTCGAGTTCTGAGCACTTTCCTATCGAATAATGTCCCCTTCGGGGTGACATACGTAAAATTGGAACGATACAGAGAAGTCTATTTCTCTAAAGGCACGAACTTTTTGATAAGCCACATCCGGTAATTTCCCTTTTTGGCTAAGTGTGTAATTTTCTCGCATCATACCCAGCCACCGCGTTTTTGACGCTCGCCGAGTTTGCTACCCGCCGTCCCATTGCTGCAGTCAACAGACGTCTTCATGAGCCTCGACTACGAAGGGCCGACCTTGGTCTGCGGAAAGGGAGCTCAAAGGACGTCTGTTTTCCCCCTCTTCATTTTCTACTCTGCTTCATTACTCGTTGCTATCAAAACTCGTACTTGTGGGATTCAAATTCATTAAGGCGCAGTGAGTAATTCGTTCTGCTTTGTTACTCCTTCTAACTCTCCAAATCAGTTGTCACTACCTACCGCCGGCACCCGAACTTCCACCTTGTGAGCATTTCCTCGCGCGTTTGCGCCCTTCTGCCCGCTAACGTCCCGTGTTTACCTTCAGCGCTTATCATACAATCGTTCCCATCGTCCTTCGAAACTCATCCCCCCCGTCATACCTAGCGTCCCGCCGTTGTGCAGCAACAGCCCACCACCCAGCGCTCGCAGATCGGAAAGCCGAGTGTCGACGATGACTGGTGGGACACCGAGTCGACACGCCCACGCCTCCCCACCCGTTGTCTTCACATCGACGAACCCTCCCCTCCGATAGCTCACACCCTCGTCCGGCCAATACACCGTCCCAGCGATAGAGTCCTTAGTCCCCGTCACAAACTCATCTACGACCCTCTTCCTTCCCATGTGCACTGATTCCTCGATACTGACAGGGTTATACTGACCCAGCACCGGACGTCCTTTCGGTGTGCACACCTCAAATTGCCCCTCGAATGCTGGGTGCATATTCACGGTCATGTTCCCCTTCACCGCATGTGCGGTGCACTCGAGGTGCGAGTACATAGGGGAATCGTGCACCCCAATCGCGATGGACCCGTTGTAGGCTTCGCTGGAGATTTTGAAGGCGCCGCCGTGGCCTGTCGACGACTCAAGGAGGACTGTGGCAGAATCATCGCTGTGGAGGGTGGGGCCCGTCATACCTAGCGTCCCGCTGTTGTGCAGCAACAGCCCACTACCCAGCGCCCGCAGATCGGAAAGCCGAGTGTTGACAATGACTGGTGGGACACCGAGTCGACACGCCCACGCCTTGTAAGTTCTCGCCTTGTTCATGTGTCCTTTAAGCGACCTACTGAACCTCAGCAGGTCCCTCCTCCCGAGCCATAAACATTAATCGCTCAGCACCGCCGCTTGTGTTGGTCACCCAGCGCCCGTGAACGCTGGCGACGCGTCCGCCAAAGGTGAGTTTCGGGAGGACGGTTTACAACTAATTGATATTTACTCATGCTATCTAATTGCAGGCCAATCGATAAGTGCGTCGAGAAAGGGCCGCAGACGCACAACAAAACACACGAAGTGCCTGTGCCCGGATACGGCCGTCAAGAAATCAGATCGAGGCTAACGTAGCGCTCAGACAAACTGACGTGGTATGCATCCCATTCCCATCGACCCGTGTTTTGATTTAACCGTGAGCTCCCCTTAGCGACTAGCCATCGCGGCTCCCAGGGGCAAAAAAGGCAGACGCTTTTGTGCACGAGCGCAGCGCGGCGGTGTCCAGGCCACCTTACGCTTGGACGCAGAATCCGAGGATAGCAATGCAGAGTCCGAATATGGCAGGCCCGCGGGGGGGCTTCGTTGAGTCCGCGGGGGGATGCTCTTCCCGATTCGCGATCGCAAGGATGACGTTGTCACCACACGTCATCATCAAGGCATGACGCGTCATTTTTTGTCTTCCTGCACGGTGCACGTGATCAACGACGCGCGACGACTGCACAACGCGTACCCTCGCACACAATGCTGCTGATGGGTCCGTGCGTTGGCTGCCCGTTAGCAGCCGACCACCCTTCACAAACAAACGGCTTCACTCCATCTTCCCCCCCACCCCCATCTTCCCTCCTTCTCAATTCACCCAATGCCTCCTCCCCGAGCTGCACCTCACGCCCGGGCAACAGATGAACAACGCCGTGCCGAACGTGGACACGATAACGCTGCACTCGCCGCAAAAGTCAAAGGCCACGTCGGCAAGGTCTTTTTGAAAGAGCTCGCAAAACCAACAATCGACGCTCAGAACCGGGTCAAAAAGCGCTTCTTAGCCTATCTCAACAATGTCTCCGAGCATTCTGACTTGCTCTCCTCAATGAACTGCACGTCTGTCGATGAACTTCTAGTTCCCGGCGCACCATCTCTGCAAATCGGTAAGTCTTTGACTACACCAATTCTTCACCGCATATACTCACTGATATCCACCCCCTTCAGAAATGCTGTTCGGGTTTGCCGATTACTTAGTGGAGTCGTCTCAGGGAAAATTTAACGCCTTGATTACCGAGGAGACGCTTGTCAACAACATAGGCCTTTTTATTGGAATGGTAATACTTATCATCTAGATAGACCTTGATTCGTTAATCATGTATGCAGTACAACAGGTCTACCAACAAGCAACTCACTTCGGACACCACTCGGCAGTTGCTTAAAGTATGCCACGCCTATTTAGTTACCCACTTGCCTATGTTGACAACGTAACATACAGTACGCTCGAGGGGAGTGCAAGACGAAAAACAGCCTTCCAAGCTGTGTTCGGGATAAGCCCATTGCGGATGGCGTTGATGTGCGTATCCTCCAAAAGGAGCTTTGGGGCTCAACAGACCCAATCCCTTCGACGCGAATGGTCAGCCCCCTCGACGTATGGTTGCTGTTTTGCGCTAACACATCCCCCCCAGAGGCGTCAGCTGGCAACGTTTATTGGACTAGGCGCATCAAGTGCAACACGGCCAGGGAATATTGTTGAATCATCGTGCTGGTCCAAGTCAAATGAGGCGCTTATGTTCAAGGTAAGATGATTCACATCGAGGAGCACATTTAGGCTGATACTCCTGATCCCACAGGACCTCACTTTTGTGGTTCTACCAGGGTCACGTAAACAACGCTCTCAACATGTTCCCGGTGATTCGACAGCAACACTGGAGGCCTTCAATTCAGAAGATTGGTCGGTGCTGCAAGCAACAGCGCCATCTCTTGCGCTCAAACTTCGATACTGCCTCTTGAAGGGCCATCGAAATTGTAAGGGCTGTGCCCTTACTTATTTATTTATTTAATTACTCACATGAAAACCACTTAGATTAGTATAAATAGATGATCTCTTATCTTAGATCATCAGACACATCCTTGTACCCTTTCACACTCGAGAATGCCAACTAGGTTATATTCTGTTGAGTGACTTAAGGACTAGGAGGTCTACAATAGTATCTAACAGTACTATCAACCACCTTACACTTTTTTGAATACCCAAAAAAGTTGGATTCAATGGCTACTAACATAGTAACCGCTCGAGTAACCACTCGAAGCCAACAGGGCGCCCCAGAAGCGCCCGAAGGCAATTCTCCCGAGTCCGGGGGAACCAATACCGTCCCTACGG